>JADRCD010206119.1:0-31696 GCA_019843815.1 Montemys delectorum | reverse complement strand
ACACAGAAAGAGTGGCAGAGATTAACTATGGAGCAGAGACTGAAGGATGGACAAGCATATAGCTATCTCCTGAGAGGTTCTTACAATACCTGACTAATACAGAGGTAGAGGCTCACAGCCATTCATTGAACTGAGTACACTGTCCCCAATGAAGGAGTTAGAGAAAGGTTCTATGGAGCTGAAGGGTTTGCAGCCCCTTAGGACAAACAACAATTACTAACTAGTACCCTCAGAGCTCCCAGGGACCCAACCACCAATCAAGGACTATACAGGGTGGGACTGAATGTTCTGGCACCATGTGTATAGTAGAGGACTGCAAATTTGATCATCAGTAGGAGGAAAGGACCTAGGCCCTGTGAAGGTTCTGTGCCCCAGTGTAGGGGAATGCCAGGGCCAATAAGTGGGAGAGGGTGGGGTGGCAGGCATGGGGAGGGGGGAAGCAAAAGAAGTTTGTTCTTGTTGTTTTTGTTTGTTTGTTTGTTTGTTTTTTGGAGGGGAACCTGGGAAAGGGAAAATTTACATGTAAATAAAGAAATTATCTAAAAAAAAAAAAAAAAAAAAGAAATGAGATAATTAGGATCATTAAAGCAAGAAATGGCAGGTAGTTGGACCACGATATTGGCAATGGGAATAGACAAACAAAGAGAAACCACATGAGCTTTAGAGGAGTTAGAATGGGGCAGGAGTAGAACTATAAACACAGGAAGGATATGAAATGAGACTTACCCAGGTCTGTTCCTTGAGGAAGCACTCATTGGTACTACTCAGATAATAAGACAGAGACAATAGCAAGACAAAGGAGAAAAACTCAGATGAGAACAAGCTTGGCTTGATGTAGCCATTCAATGTGCACTTCCCACAGCCTTGAATAGGCTGAATAAACCTCAGATGGCTTTACAACCTGGCTAGAGTTGGCATCTGGCTTTCCCACATTTACACTTCCTATGGAACCTTGAGGAATTGACCATCTGCTGAGCTTGTTTGGCAACAGAATCCAGATGAAACAAAGCAACAGAACCCAGCCCTAAGAAAAGGGAGAGGGTGAAAATAAAAATAGTAGAAAATGGTGTATGCCAGGACATGAGTGTGAGCTTTATGTTTTCAGGATTAAAATCTTAGCCAGTAATGTTAGAAGGGCTCTTAGGTACCATATTGGAAGGAGATACAAACCACAATTCAGGGATTATGAATGACTCATGAAGATTTCACTAAGAAATACATAACATCCTTGTTTTTGTGGTTTTAGTTTTAAATCTATTTTATCCTTGTGGTCATCAATACATTGAAACAAACGTGTCTTTGCAATTTGTTTTAAGGACAGTGGAAAAAAGCTGTCAGGATATATTATTTATTCAGAAGGTAGTTTGAGTGAGTACAGAACCCTAAAGGATAAAGTGGGGGAGGGCTAAATGAGATGAGGAATGACATGACGTGTGCTGAGTCTATCTGCTAAAGAAATCGATTATAGTGATGTTGACCTAATACTTCCCTAGAAGTTGTTTCGAGGTCTAAGAGAATCACTGGAGAATTCCAGAAATCTCTTTTCCTTACTTAGCAAAGAAATGAGTTTAATGGAGAAACTGCGAGAACCAAGTGAACAGGAACATCTCAGAAAAACACTGGGAGGCCAGGAATTTCCATCCAGCTTCATAAGATAAGCACAGGAACTGTGGGAAGGTGGTAGAACTCTGGAAGGGAGAGGCTAATTAACATTCCTCAGACCACAGAGTGAGAACCAACTTGTGAGTGGGGACAAATTCTCAGGGTGGACCTTTGCCCACATTCAGACAAGGGAGGTCCTTACCACCTCATTCCCTGAAGACCAATTAGTTTAAAAAGTCACACTGTTTTGCCAATCACATTGTGTCTAATGGCTGCTGCCCTGAAAACTGTATAAAAGCTCACTGAACAAGCTGTGCAGGGTTGCCTCCTCTCCTTAGAGTCTAGGACAGCCCCAGTGCACTGGAACAATAAAAATCTTCTTGCTTTTTGCATTGATCAGGCTCCACGTGGTTTACTCAGGGGGTCTTCAGTAAGCTAAGTCTTGACAGAGTCTTACATTAGAAACCAGTAGGGAAACAGAGAGACATTTGACAAGCTCATCCATGGGGTTAAAATTTTAGAAACTTGCTTGTAAAGAAATCTCCAATTTGACTTAACCAGTTCCCATGGAAAAGTAGGAGCTTTGGGGAATAAAGTTGAAGAGATAAATATCTGGGTCATTTTGACAGTTGAGAGTTGATTACTAGTTTCTGACATGTATTACAGAACCATGTATATTCCCATTTTATAAGCAACTTCCCATCAGATAGAAAACCATATTGTTCCAAGTTGTAAAAATTAGCATTTACTTCCACATAACATTTGCCCAGAATAAAGACTTTTGACTTCAAGTGAGAGATTGGAGTCCATGACAATATCTACAATCTCACTTCAAGATGGCCCTTTAGCTTTCAGGTCAGCTCCTTCCCATTTGGTTACTCAGCCTACAGGCCTCTATCTTCACTTGTATTATTATTTGAAAAATGGTCTTTTTGGGTGACTTCATTGATAATATTGGTTAATTTTAGTTACTATTTAGTGTACTACTAAAATATGTATTATTTTTATTTAGTGTATTGTTAAAATGAGTGGGAACATTTAGTTTTATTTCTATGTGAATAAATTACAAGTGCAATATAAAGTTGGACATATATTCTGTTCCCATGTTATTTGGCTAGTGACAACATGTATCACATTTTTCTTTACAGCAGATGAGGATAACTAAAAAAAAAACCTATAAACTATCACAATGCAGAATTGTGGGCACTCCTGTACCAAAGACTCAAGGGGGAATTGTGGAAACAAGTGAGGGCTGATAGATTGTAAAAGCCAGAGGATCAGAGATTTAGCTGTGAAATTGTGTCTCCTAATGCTGTCAGAAACTTCACCTATAAGGTGTCAGCAACATGACTGTTCTAACGAGAGCTAAACAATAATGACACTGACAGACATGCCAAACCAGACAGGGAAAAGCCTACAAGTCCTCTACACAAGGAACTATAAACAACTGAAGAAAGTTGGAAGCAGGAGAGGTGATCTTCCATAGGAAAGAACAATCAAGTTGTTGTGCAGTGGCAAATTATCAGCCCAGAAAGCATACTCACAAGTAACATTCTATGAACTGAAGACGTTATATTTAGTAATACACACACACACACACACACACACACACACACACACACACACCCTATGCAATAGTAATTACTGAAAAGAGAAAGCATGAGTTTGAAGGAGAGTAAGGGGTTGGGGAAGAGTTTAGAAGGAGAAAAGAGAAATGTAATTACAATCTCAAAAAAAAATTAAAAATGTGTCACTTGTATGGAAAATCAAGCTCTTCTAATTCTCTACACCTCTTCTAGACCCTCCCACTCCTTGTCAATCTTTTATTTTCCTCCAGTTGGACCTTATCATTTCAACTCTATGGTTTTGGATATTGCCTATGCATCGATCAGATTTTATTTCTGTCACTGTAAAAAAATACTTGGGCGAATAAACTTAGAGAGAGAAAAGCTTAATTGGAGCTCAACACTTCAGAATTTTCAGTCTATATTCACCTGGTTCTGACAGAAGCCATCTAGGAAAGGCTAAGGCAAGAAAATGAGATTTCTGGAGACAGCCCACAATTTTTCATGGGTGTATGGGTGAGCTCTGAGAATTCAGGGTCCTTAGGGATTTCATCCCAGGATTGCTTCTTGCTGATAAGCCTTTCCTGTCACTATTACATAGCCTAATGATTCCTGGGTATTATCCCACTCTATTGGGCATATTTCTTGAAGAATCAATATGAAGGTATAGTTCATATAGGAGTACTATGTAGACAAATTGATAATTTCAAAATTCCTGATAATGATTTTATAGAATTCCTAAATTGATATAAGTAATTTCAAGCCCCCTATAGAATAAAAGCTGAAATAGAGCCTTGTAAATCTTCATGTGTCAAGGACTAATTGTACCAGGAAAAGAAAGTAGCCTTTGAACAAATTTATGATCATGGAAAACATTCCTTCTAAGTTATATGTGAGACCATTATCTGATAACTACTATTTTTAGAACTATGGTGAGACAGAAATATCATAATGGGAGGGCTGGCAGAGAAAAGCTACTTACAACAGACATCTACTGAGACACAAAAGGCAGAAAGAAGTTATGATGATATCCACCATTTAAAAGCTTTTACCCAGCAACAAACTTCTAATATATCCTCCTGCTATGAAATCCTTAACAGGTTAATCCACTGGTGAAGGTAAATGTCTTATGATCCAAGTCCTTCCAATTGTACCCATTGAAAAGGACCACCACTTCAACATAAGAGTCCCAGCCCCAGCCCCAGCCCCTTATGTGAATGACACTTCTACCTTCTGCTACTCCCTCTGAACTGGATTGTTTTTTCCATTTTCTGCACTCATAGAGGACAATCAAACATTATGAGAAATATATATCATTTTGTAAGTGTTTTATAACCATCCCCTCTTTTCCATTTCTGTAATCTGGAATTCTTCACTTTTCAAAATTAGAAATGTCTAATTCTGACATTATGTTTGGACTTCTCTTGAAGAATTCTTTCTCTCTGGTCCTCAAATTACTTTATTTATTTATTTATTTATTTATTTATTTACTTACTTACTTATTTAATTTTAAAAATCATACAATTTCCCAACTTACTGATTTTATGCCCAACATCTATGATGGATTTTTTCTTTCCAAATTCTCCATGTCTCCCAAAAGCATGATCAGAGAGAAGCATAATGAATTTCGTAGATCTGGAAAAACATATCAATGATGGAGGTTTACACTAAGTCAAAATTTATTATAGTTGAAGAACATTCTAGAACATTTAGAAGTATAATACTTCCACCTAATTACTAAAGGAAACAGGCTTGTACATCAATGATGACTAATATCAAATGTGGAGAATATTATACAATCTAAATAAATAAAGTAAAGCGATGAACAACTATAGATGCAGAATGTGACAAATATGATTTTTGTATTGAACTGTTCATATATGAACTTCATTCTACCTTGATTTTGGGCATTTGTGTTTAACTCTGAGTTTTTCTTCTTTCATGAAATCCTGCCTTATCAGGTTAGCCAAATTCCCCTTTTCTCTGTAGAAGAGAACTTTCTGTATTAGTTTAAGTTCTTGGGTTCTAATGTCTCCTGACTAATGTCTGACCACTCTGGCTTACCTCCAGGAAGAGTCTTGCAAAATAATTTTATCAACACACTTCTTTAAGCTCTACTGTTTTCTGACAGGAATTTAGCATTCCCTTTTAATTATACCAATTTTATGGCTATACAGTCTCAACAGTTTTTGTGGGAAGCTGCCTCCTTTCCCTCCTTACTACAAAAGTTCCTGGGTTCTAATTCCCTTAGTAATGTATATACTACTATATTTAATGTGTATTATGAATAACTGTGTTTTCCTTACTAGTGATTGGAGGCCTGCTTGAATAAAGAGCATCCTTGTTTTAGATATTACTAGAAAATATAGTTACAACTAGTGGTTAGAAGTTAGTACAGAGAAATTGATACCTTTATTATGAATTGATATATGTAAGGTCTTCCTGATGAGATGAAGAGCATGAAATTTAATTTCATCTATTGAAATAATGCTTCTTTATAAAAATATCAAATAGAGCTATTGATCATGAGTATTACAGTGGTACTTCTATACTAAATAAATGAATGAAGTCATGAATTACATTTCTTTCTTTTTTTATCATAGTAATTTACTTTTCTATTACCACAATAGGATACCATGACCAAGTCAAATTATAAATTAAAGTGTTTAATGAGTGTTCACCATTCCATGAAGTTATGGCCACTCATGAACATTATGGTTACAGAGAGGCAGGCATGGTAGAGGAACAATTGTTGAGAATTTATATCTGATCCTTAAGTATGAGGCAGAGAGGGAGGTATAAATGGAAACAACATGGGCTTTTGAACCCTTAAAGTGTATCCTCAGTGCCATACCTCTTCTAAGACCACATCTGCTAATCCTTCCCAAACAGCTTCAATGAGTACCAAGCATTTAAATATATCAGGCTTTGAGGACCATTCTCATTTAACAAGGTTGAGTTTTTACCACAACAAGGTTAGACAGAGTCCATGAAACACTTATAGATTCCAATGTCTGTGTATAGGAAAATGGAGATGATCAGCTTTTTAATCAGAAAGGCTATCATCAGTTTCTAGATCTATTATTGATTAAAAATGTGGCTTTATGGTTCATTAATCTTCACTGCTATCTTTTCTAAAATAGTAATAACTACAGAGGAAAGGCAGGTGAACCTGAAGAAGCTCAGAGCACTAAGGCCATGCCAGGCACTGAATCAACCTTCTATCAACACTACAGTGCTGAATTCCATAACACCAGTTTTCCAATCAGTGTTCCTAACTTGCTCAAGATATAGATGGTGGGGAGTGTCAGATGCATAAATTTGTAAGTTGCAATTGGTAGTAAACCCTGATCCATATAGCTACCCAGCATTTTCTGTTTCTTTTCTAATCCTGTGCTGCCAAGATAAAACTCAATTTCATGACAGGCATACTCTTTGTATCTTTAGTTCAGATGTCAGTTACTAAATGAACCTACAGTCAGAAGGAGCCCATGAAGCATGGAATTCACATAAATTTACAGAGTGACTACTGAATGTGAAAAACTGTGTCCCAACCTCAATAAATTTTAGAGAAAAAATAGCTGTAGTTTAGAGGGAACATCTAGAACAATGAACTGACATTTTTAAAGCATATTTAAAAAGCATAATAGCCTGAGTTGGTGTTTAGGATTAATCTTTCTCTTGCTTTCAACATCTTGGTTATACGCTGTTACATTTAAATTGACTTCATGTATTACATTAATGTATATTATCTCACTGATCTCCTCAAAGTAAAAACAAAAGTTATACTAGCCCTTTTCAGAAGGTGAATTTCCATAGATATAATTTTTGTTGTTGTTAAATTTACAGATGCTTGAGGCAAAATTTCAGTAGAAACAGTTCATGAGTCTTCAACAATTATGTTGAAAAATATTCTGAAAACATCTTTGTAGATTTTTAATAGCCTGGACAAAATACAACACATAAAAAGGTGATTTTTGACTACTTTTTAAGTTAAAAGCTGAATTTGTTGGAATCCAGCCAGCAGATGGTACCCACAAATTAATTTAAATTAGAGGAGTGTTATATGAAAACTCAATGCAGTAGAAACTCCCTGGATTCTACAAGGGTTACCCTAGTGCAGACTAATAGGAGGAATTGGCCTTCCTCTGTAACAAGTCAAGGATTCCTTTGGTGGGACTGGGACAGCAACCAAGCCATAAAACTTTTGCCCCACACTCCATCCTGACTGGAAGCACAGGATTTGTGAGGGTGGCCAACCAATGACTTGTCTGACTTAAGGCCATGCCACCAGAGGGAGCTAAGGCACTATACTGCCTGGATGACAAGGAACAGGAGAATGGATAGACCAGAAACCTGTAATAGAGAACAGTATCAAAAATAATTCTTAATGATGTCCTTATATATTAATAGATTGATGCTTAGCCCAATTGTCATCAGAAATGCCTTTACCTACAGCAAATGGGAGGAGTTAGAGATTACCACAGCCAAATATTAAAAGGAGAGAGATCCCAAACTGGGAATCTCTATCAATTCTTCCCCTTGGAGTTCATGGAACCTCATGGTAGGGAGAGGGGAAATTGTTGGATCCAGAAGGGTCTAAGACACCAGGAGAGCATAGCCCACAGAATCAACTAAGCAGGGCTCATAGAAACTCATAAAACCAAAAGCAGCAACCATAAAAGCTGCATGGATCTGTGCTAAACCCTTGGCATTTATGTTATGGTTGCTAGTGCAACGGTTTTTTTGGGACTTACAACAATGCAAACGGAGGTGTCTCTGACTCTTTTGCCTGCTCATGGGACTCTTTACCTCCTACTGGATTTCCTTGTCCAGCCAAGTTTGGATATGAAGTTTGTGCCTAGTCTTAGTGCATCTTGTTATGCCATGTTCAGTGGATATCCCTGGAAAGCCTGGTCTTTTCTGAAATAAAACAGAAGAGGGTTTATTCGGATGCTAGAGGAAATGGGGTGAGACTAGGTGAATAGATGGAGGGGATATTAGTCAGAAAGTATGAAAAACAATAAATAGATGAATAAATAAATAATATAAGAACTATTTAGTAATTATCAATCAGTTAGCTACAAGTTTTAAAGATAAGTTAAAAAAAAGCAGATCAGTATGCTCACAGAAAAGAAGATAACTAGAAGAGGGCACTTCTAAGCTATGTCTGAAATTTAGGTCTGTTTGGAGAATGGATAGCTGATGCTATTTCATAGTTGAGTGATACAGGGAGGTACCACAGTCTGTGACTGGTGAGCAGGGAATTGTCACTGGAAGATTGGCTATATTTCCTAGGCAGCTGATGTTTGGCATATTACAGTTGCTCTCAACCTGCCAACTGGCTAAACGCAAGACTAGCTTGATCATTCATCTGTGATGCAGGTGGAAATCTCTGGATCCTACTGTGCAGTTTGTACTGAATTTCTTGGAAACTGGCTATGATGTTGGTGGAATTCCACTAAACTCCCTGCAGAGCCAAGTTAGATGCTGACAGAATGGTGGAGATACCAATTTTATGTACCAGGATGTAAACACCAGTAGGTTGGACATCATGTATACTGACCAACAGAGTCACCTTATAAAATGGGAACCATATCAGGATAAGAAAGACAAAGAGATATTTTTCTTACTAATGGCCCTCTGGCATTCTCTACTGCTGACTGACATTTACATCATACCAGTTGGCAGAAGATTTGTGCTTGCAGAATTTGGCTCAAGAGGTACAAACCAGACAGAAGGTTACGTTTGTTGTTGGAAGAAAACATATTGAAAACTAGTATAAAGACCATGGCTATCTTTCTCCTCTAAAAGACTGGGTTGGCTGCATTAAGTTAAGGAAAGTAACAGAAGTCTGATCACAAAGAAGCAGACCAAACAGAGTTAATGTTAGAACTCAGAATATAAATGTCACTCTGTGCACAGAAGGATTAACTTTGTCAACATGAGATTTGGCTTTTTCTCCAGTTTCCAGGATAATTGTATCTTAAACACCTGGAATGTTTTCTTAATGAAACTATTTTTATTTATTTTGGGTCATAACTCACTCCATCTATGTTAGCTATGTGACATGGTGGTGGTCTTATGTTATCTAGTATCAACTTTACATCTGGAAGAAATATATAAGTCTGTGATGTAGTCAGCCATGCCTATGAAACCATTCCTCAATACAAAGTCTAGGTGAACTTACATCATTGATGATAATTCATGCCTGGTTTCCCTTACCATTGATAGGATAAATAAATAACTGACTACAAAACCATGCTGGTAGATAACAAAAGAATTTCTTCTGGACCATATTCTATGAATCTTCTTTATTGGTGCTTATTTTATGTTCTTTTCTTATGATAAACTTTATTCTACTACAGCCCAAGTATCAGGGTGATAATTACTTTACAAACTCATATACTGTATTTCATATCTATTCTTATGTAACTAACCCTAATAGGCATGAGTTGTAACCAACACATGTGTTTCTTTCCATACAATTTCTGCTGAACAGAAAACTGGACATTGTTCAAAGGCATTCTCTACTTTAAGGTCTCTTACAATAGTGTAATTAAAGTATAAGGATGATGAGGACAATCTCACAAATTTTTGGAAAGCACAGTCACACAATTCTTGGAGGTATTAATTTTCCTCCAATGTTATTGTATTGAGGGTCTTAGTTTCTTATAGGGTATCATCTGAAATCCACCTTCTAATTTTTCCTATGAAAATCATCTCAGGACAACTTTCTCTATTAGTGAAAGTACAATATAGAGCCAGTGATATGGAAGCCATAGTCTTTTAGAATGCACATAAGGGATTGCCGTGTAATTTTGCTAAATTCTATTTGTTGTAACCAAGTGCAGGGAAGAACATTAGGCATGGGGATGGAGAGATGGGAATCACTGGGAACCATTTCAGAAGTTACCAACCTGTGGAGCCTATTCAAGGGAGCACACAGTTGCCTGGAGCTCTTTGTGTACAGAGTAAGCACTGCTCAGCATTGTTAAATACTGTGAACTATCGTTAATGTTATCAGAATTTGTAGTCCTGAGTCATGTTTCTATTAAGTCTTTATGGTGACTATATATTTTTTGTGGTTTCCTTTTTTATTTATTAAACATTTTATTTATTTACATTTAAAATAATATCCTCTTCCTGGTTTTCCCTCCACAACCTTCTTTCCCCAACCCCCTCCCCTTAGTCTCTAAGAGGGTGCTTTCTTACCCACACATCCACTCCCACCTTACCCCTCTAGCATTCCCCTTCTCTGTGACATCACGCTTCTACAGTATAGTGATTATATTTTAATTTTATTTGCAAATGCTTAAAATTGTCAGGGATCTTCCTTTGTGGCTGGCATCCTTGAGCAGAGAACTATCCGCTAAACTGCCTCAGAGCATCCTTTTGGCAGCTCAGCTGACTTGGACATCTCATAATCATCCGAAGGACTCTCTAGCAATAGAAAACCACTACAGCCATGATTGAAAATGCATTTCAGAGACTTGCCTTGGAAAGCTTCACTCTAAGCAAGATAGATCTCTGTGAATACAAAATGAACCTGAAGCTGCCAGGCAGGCTCCCGGCCGCAGGGAGGGCAGAACCAGGGGAAAGAGAGAGAGAGAGAGAGAACAGGGTCCAGCTGAGCCTCTCTCTCTGGGGCTGAGCGGGATGGTGAGTGTCGGGGCTCCGATCTCCTGCCTCTGGAGAATAACCACCCCGAGCTGGAAGTCTGTCCAAGCAGGAACTCGTTTTATTGTTTCAATCTTTTCTTTATAAAGGGCTGAGAGAGGAGGCAGAGTTTTCTGCAGAGGTGAGATGACATAGGGGGAGGGGAAAGTTGATGAAGGGTATGTGGTGAGTAATGGAACCAACAGTTACTCTACCTCAGCAGGAACTAGGCAAAGGCAGGCTTAAGCAGGTTGTGCTGAGTCACTCCAGTATGGAAATGACTGAGACACTTTACAAAAGGCTCAGGTTTGTCCCCAAGGCCCAAACCAGGGCCAAATAGAGCCCAACATGAAGCCAATTTTTATCCAGACCAGAGGGAAAATTCTTTCCCTGTTGGCCCAGGAGATAGGGAAAGATGGTTCAAACAAGGCTAATATTTGCATAAAGGATAGCCTGTGATTGGTACAAACACAAACCCTCATTTGCATAAACCCTACTGTGTTGGTTCCCATTTACTTATCCTACCCACTTGCTAGTTTCATAAGTAGGCTCTTCAACTCACTCTTTGAGTCAGCCAATGTATGTTCCTCTGTAGTGTTGTAGCGGTTCAATCAAAGCCTTGTCCTGAAGACTTGTTCTTGTCTACTTCTTTTTTGAATGCAGAAATGGAATAGTACTAGCAGTGAAAGGGCCACTTCAGTGGAAACAGAAACAGGTGAGATAGAAAGAAGGGTAGGTAAGTGTGGTAGAGAATAGCAGGAGGAAAAACGATGAAAACCCAAAGCAACAGAGCCAACAAGGTATCCCAAAATTAGGGAAAAGGTAAACATTAAAGACAGGCAAGGCTCAGAAAGAAGGCTGTATGAAGATCCAGATATGAGAAACTGCACACCCTGAGCAGTGAGATTGTTCCAGGGAACTTCAAAGACTTATGGGGAAGGGGGTGGTATCACATGTTTCAGAAATATTAGGACTGAGAACTGTAATACCACTATCCAGTACTATTTGATAGTATTAATTACTGTTCATTGAAAAGTTCCAGAACTCAAGGCCCATTTGAGAGCAGTAACATTGGTAGGTGCTACCTGCTACCACTTCCTGTTGGCTGCTCCTAAAATTTACTGCTTCTAGAAGAAAAAGAATTGTAATTACTACAAAGCAGTGGGGCTGCTGCTGATTATAGTGGCCAGCAGTAAGTATCTTACTTGAGCACCTAGAACCTAGGGCAATAAGGCTGGAGTTGTAAACCTGGGCCTGCCAGCCCCTGGAATTGGCAAAACTATGTTGCCCCCTCCTTGTATACTCATAATGTTTGTGTGAATGAAGCAAAGGAAATATAATTAGCTGCTTGTTAGATTTCCTAGCGCAATTCAAAGTAATTTATGAGAATTGAATAACATTAAATAGAAATAGAAATATAGACATAATATAAGATACTTTTCCCAATGCTTAGGGTTGATAGCCTGTAGTATGTATTTTGGTTTGATTTCTAACTTGGATTCTTATTTTAGCACACTCCCAGTTCTTTAATCTTATGTTATGTTTGGAGGTTGATTTGGTTCTAGTTAGATCCACTGGGATTAAGGGTGCAATGGTAAACTCTAATAACAAACACCAATGCCCTGTAATTAGTTCGTATGTCCACACTGAAGATTCTGGCTCTCTGTACTATTTGACTTAATTCTGCATTACTGCTATATTTCCTGGGTTTCATACTTGATCTGTCTCAGAGTCATCCATTTGCTGATTTCTAGGTAGCATATTTTTGCTACTTAAATTCCTGTTAGCATCTGTCCATGCAAGTACCATTCTTGGCACACAGCTTTCTGCTCCCTAATTAATGTGTTCAAGCTGGGGGTGGGATGGAAGGTGGATAAACCATGTTATATTTTTAGTGTGATAGTCTTATATTTTACAATTAGACTGTAATAGCTCATGGAATTGAAGGCAAATACAGTGCTTTCAATGTTCAGGACAGAACAATTGGTTCAGTGAAGTTAAACACACATACTGACATTCATAGAGTAACGACAGGACTGAGCCATGCATGTCTTACAAAACAACCAATGGTTCTTAGAAAACATATTTATGCAAGGATTTTTTATTATCTTTAATCTTATTTTACAGTCCAGTCATTACCGCCCTCATGCTCTACCATATGTTTATGTAATTTTTAATTGGAAAATTTGACTGTGGGATGACTGTATATGAAATTGAAAAAACATATTCACAAACAGAAATAATCATAACGATTAACAGTTTTTTTCTGTATAGATTAAATTTTGCCTCCTGTGCTATGGGATGTTTTTGGTCATTTTAAGGTCAGTTTAATTAACCTTGCTCTCTTTGGCTAAGCCAGACAATTGTTCATATCAGCAGGACAGGAATTTTTAAGTGTAGTAGTTTATATGGGGGTCATTTATATAATGGGACCTTTCTCTGAGTGTGGAACCCTTCCTTTGGACCAACAGTTGATACAGCATAATCCTCTTTATGTTTAAAATTTCCCAATGTGTACAGCTTTCTTTTTTTCAGTTATTGTACTTTTAATACTATTCTATAATCCCACCTCATACTTAATACTTTAGTTAGATAGGATGAAAGCAAGTTCCTGAATCTATGTATTATAACTGGCAAGGACATGTATTTTGTCAATACTTTAAATATGTTTGCATGTTCATTTTTCTAATTCTGTTACTTATCCCCTGATTTTGTCCTTCTGTATGTACTATGATAGAAGTCACAGCAATTATGTATCAATTGTTACAGAATACATAAAAACCAAGTACTATTCTCAGAAGGGGGAACAAAATAATCATGGGAGCAAATGCAGACATTAAGTGTGGAGCAGGGATTGGATGAAAGGCCATCCAGAGACTGCCCCACCTGGGAATCCATCCTATATACAGTCACTAAACCCAGACACTATTGTGGATGTCAAGAAGTGCTTGCTACAGGAGCCTGATATAGCTGTCTCCTGAGAGGCTGTGCCAGAGCCTGACAAATATAGAAGGGGATGCTTGCAGCCAACTATTGGACTGAGAAAGGAGTGTTCAATGGAGGAGTTAGAGGAAGGACTGAAGGAGCTGAAAGGATTTGCAACCTCATAGGAAGAGCAACAATATCAACCATTCAGACCCTCCAGGGATCCCAGGGACTAAACCACCAACCAAAGAGTACACATGGAGGGACCCATGGGTACAGCTGCTTACATAGCAGAGGATGGCCTTGTTGGGCATCAATGGGAGGATAGGACTTTGGTTCTCTGAAGGCTCAATATCCCAGTGTAGGGAAATGCTAGGGTGGGGAGGAGGCAGGAGTGGGTTGGGGGAAAGATCCTCATAGAAGCAGGGGCAGGGGAATAGGATGGGGGTTCCTGGGGGGAAGGAGACTGGGAAAGGGGATGATGACATTTGAAATGTAAATAAAGAACAAAGAAAATATCCAATAAAAAAACAAGTACTAGAATTGAGCCCTAAAATCTGAATACTTTTAGTACTTCTTGGATTCCAAACCATAAACCAATGACTTCTGTAGCCAAGTGACAGTCACTAAGCACCCACTAATACTAGAGTTTATAATATAATATTATTGCCTATAGTGATAATGTTGCAAATATAACTCTCTAAACGATGCTCATTCTATACAATTGAAACTTCATGCCCTTTAACATTTTTACTGCCCCTCTTGAACCCATGAAATAACCATCTTTTCATCATAAATTTGTTTTACCGTCTACATAGAAGAGAGATGGTTGAAGGAGATACATTAGATACATCAAATAAATGTGAGTTTGTGTGTGTGTGTGTGTGTGTGTGTGTGTATGTGTGTGTGTATGTGTGTGTGTTTTCCATCATATCTAATAAAGCTGGGACAAAATAAAAGATTATTAAACTTAAAAAATAAACTAGATTCATTTCTGTCTTTAAAAGATTACTACTCAACATTTCCAATTTGTATAGGAAGATTTCTGATGCAACCTCTAAGATTTCTCCTCCTGAATACCCCTGCTACTGTGTAGAAACTCTACAATCTCTAGATAAATGTGGGTGGGCCATGTGAAGAACAATGATGCTACTGTTTCCAGTTAGGTGTAACACCATATGAAAAAGGTGCAAAGAATTTAACAGATGTGATTAAGGTTTCTAACCAGTTTACTTCAAGCTAATCTAAGCATAGGGCCTTTTCAGTGAGCCTCATATCATCAGATAATCTTTTTAATAAAGAGTCAAATGATCAGGCTTGAAGCAGCATGGCCTCACTTTTTCTCGTTTTGCTGAAGAAGCAAATATCACTCACTCTACTGTTGCAGAGAAATGAATTCTGCCAACACCCATAGGAGCCAGGAACAAAATCTAAACCATCAAATGAGGACAAAGTTCCCCAGAGTCAATTCCTTTGTTTTTGGTTGGTAAGAGCAGCTAAGACACAGAAATTGAGTAAACATATGGTATTTTAAGTCACTAAGTTTATATAGAAGAGGTTAACAGATGCAGTTTGATATGTATGGCACTCTAAACAAACAAACAAACATGGAAACATATAACTAGAATGTCAGAGTGGCTTTAGCACTGAGTAGTGAGTAAAGGGTGGTATAATTATAAATAATGTGTTAGAGAATGTGCAAATCACACCACTCACAAGATTATTAACCATAGGGCTGTGGTGCAGGAGCCCAGGGAAATGGAAAGTGTGTCCACTAAAGAGTAGAATAATGGAGAGAGTTCTTATATAAGTGATGGAATTGTAGCAGACACATGTAGCAAATGGAACCTAGGAACAGAGAAACTGGGTAAGTAATGAAAGGGATTTGCAAGCATAGCAGGAATCTGTTTCCTGGGTTCCTAAACTGTAAGAGAAGCTAGGAGAGTTGATGAACCAACTTTTAAAAAGAACTAAAGCCAAGAAATTTAGAAAAAAAATAGCCTTTACAGACAGGAAAAGATGGAAAAAGTCAGAAATGGCAGCTGAGCATGTGGCATAAAGAAGTGGCTGACTGTTCAACCCTTTGCTAAAAAATCCTGGAAGATCAAAAGGTCAGAATAGTCAGTCACACCAAAGGCCACATCAGAGAGATAAAATATGTGCAGCACAGATGTCTTCAATCAGACCTGGGTGACTCTAAGAACTTAAAGCACTGTCCTAGGCCATTTCACCAGGAGTCAAAGACAGGGAAGGGATTTTCTGACAAAGATTTGTGTTGTGGCCTTTGTTGAAATTTGTGTAAGGTACTTATTCCTGAGAAAAAAATTTCCATGGAAACTCTTGATTCCTTGGAATGAGAATGTCAGAGAACATAGAACCAAAGGATTCTAACCTTGTCAGCTTGGAGGAGGATTCTGAGACCCTTAAGTGCATGTGATCTGAGAGACTCTGAGCAGAGAACCCAGATATGGGAGGGCTGTCCTTCTTATAACTGTTAGATATCAAACATGCCCTTCATAAATCCTTAGAGTATGGCTAATTCTTCATAGTTTGAGACACATTGCCCTGTTAAAATTTTAGAGTTCAGTTAGGGAAGAGCCAGTTAGCATGAGTTTTATTCAATTGCAAACTTGACTAAGGAAGTTAACTGGCAGGGCAGGCATTAAGAAAGCACCATGAGAAAATTGTTCTTTTCTATTAAACAAGTCCATCAGCCCTCTCACCTTCCTTTGCTTTTTTGTAGATGTGTGTGTGTGTGTGTGTGTGTGTGTGTGTGTGTGTGTTTACTTAAACCAAATGCACCCTGTTTTCTGATAAATTTCCCATTCACCTTAGTGCCTAGATATACATATTCTTGACTTACTCCTCAAAACAACAGACTTCTTTCTGACCACCTAATCTGATATAATAGAGTCATCTATGTTTCCTTCAAAAAGTTTTATTATTTTGTCTTTCTTATTTACATGTGGTTTCCTTTGGAATTTAATTTTCTGTGTAGAGGAATTTTAATCCAGCAACATGGCTATTCTGGCAAGCAATCGCATCCAAAGATCCAGGTTTATGTGTTAAGGCTGGAATACAGACATGCCCTTAGTACATACCTTTGATCCTGGAAAATGACAGTAAAGTTATTTTGTAAAATGAAGCAGCCATGTTTGAAAACAACAGCTAAGTGGGGAGCAGACAAACTGATGAATCAGACTAAAAATTAAGAGAATGAGTCAAGATGGGATATGCTGAACTCTTAAGAGAACAGGCATGTGAGAGAGAGAGAGAGAGAGAGAGAGAGAGAGAGAGAGAGAGAGAGAGCAGTTTTTAGGAACAGTTTTGCAGAGAGGTTGCAGGTGAAGACAGAATGATTCAGAGAATGAGAAGATGCAAGAAGTTTAGAACAGATTTCTAGAGTTAGTTTGAGGTCAATCACAGCAATTCAATGAGAAGCCAAAAGAAGCCAGTTTGAAGTAGTCAGCTTGGAGAAGTTTGAGGCAGAACAGTTGAGTTAAACCCAACGAGAGTTCAGAGAGAGATAGAAAGGGTGACCTTATTCAAGAGTATGTCTCAATGACTGAAACATTCTGCATATAGATTACATATTTTAGAAGCTAGAAATTTTCGGAACTAGGCCTAGGAATAGAGCAGAGACAGAAATGCTCTGGACTAAGCCCAAGCCATGTATTTTTAAAGCTTGGTTATGGCTCTCATTTCATGTCTTCATCTGAGAAAATAAAAGAGACATTCACACTTCTCTTTTATGAAGTATTGGCAATGTTGATTGTTTTCCAAGTGGATGTACAATTTATCCTGCATTATTTAATAAGTACTATATTTTATGATATTATATATTAGTAATATATTTTCTTAAAATATTCCTTTGCTACATATGCATGCCTTTTTATGAATCTCCATGAGTCAACTTGTTTATGTTCATGTCAATGTAACTAATAACTATGGCTTTATAATACAAAATAATAAATGTTATTGAACAATTTAAAATATTGTTTTCATTTATGAACCTTAGCTGTCATTTGTGTATTACATTTACATGTAGATATTAGAGTCAGTTTGTCAACTTCCATGAATAATTCAGAGATTTTTATTAGTTTTATATTGACTCTCAAATCAATATAGGGGTGTTTTATACCTTTATAATACTAAATTTTCCAATCAATGGAAGCCTTCCACTTATTTAGGCAATCTTAAGTTATCTTGGCATGAGTGAGTTATGAGAGAAACAGACAAACATGTTCTTGTCTTCCACAATGTCAAGGTTTATTGAATAACAATAAATTTCTAATGTAAGATGGTTTTAATGGCAAAAATTTGTCAGATCATTCTACTTCTCTTGATTGCTTGGCCGAGGCAAACACAAATTCTTTAATTCCAAATTGTGATATAATGACTCTCAGAGCATATTTTTACACATAACAGTAAAAATATCTTCATGTGCTAATACATACTGGATATACAAAGGATGTAGATGATTAACAAGCAAAAGTGAAGTTCAAGAAGTTTTGTGTGTGTGTGTGTGTGTGTGTGTGTGTGTATGTAAAACAAGAATAATTAAAGAAGAAATATTAAATTTGATAAAGAGTGGGAGGAGGACAAGGGAAATGTTGGCGTGAAGGAAAGGAAGGGTAGAAATAATATAAATATAGTACTCCTGTATGAAATTCTCAAAGATATTTAACAAAATAGAAGTTTGAGAAATCCCAAGAAGCAGGGGATTTGAAATGCAAATAGATAGGAGCCAAACCTAGCTTAGAAGAGGCTGAAGACCACCTGTAGTTGCTCTCCATAGAGTAAGGTTGCTGCGTCACAGATGAGCTGTAAAGCACAGTTCAACAGCAAAGGCAACAGGGCTGTTTCCAGTACAGACCAGTGCATGAATTTATGCATGGAAGGCAGAGCTGTATGGGCAAACAGAAGAGTGAACAGATAGAAATTTAAGTAATATACCTCAATAATGGGGACTAAGCAGAGCTGTAGTTCCTGGGACAGTCTAGAGTTCTTTGCTTGTTTGCTTTTTACACACTCACTAGCACCTATACACATATTGTGGGATGATATTACAAGTCACTGGGGTCATCATAATTAGAGTGTTAGGTAGCCATCTTCTTATGGGGCCCATGAGGAAGGCTACTCATTTTACATTTTGCTGTTTTTGATGAGTTCTTGGCCTTGTTTTATTCTGATGCAAATTTAACATGTCCATTTCTTTCTATGGAAGCAAATTACTGTGAGAAATTGTGGGTGCTATCCTTCATTTTTCTGGGGGTGAGATAATTATCAGTTTGCTCTATGGGTAGTGCCAGACAGATGGTGCTGTCTGTGTGTCCACTCATGTAAAGCCATTTTTCATCCTTCAAACAGATGTTGAATGCAGTCTCTCTGGGCAAAGTACACTCTGAATAACCACTGCTTTGCAAAACACAGAGTAACATAGAGCAGGACACACCTTGGTCACAACATTATATGATGTTTTATTTATTTTTATTTTTATTTTTATTTTTATTTTTATTTTTATTTTAGTTTTTTGAGACAGGGTTTCTCTGTGTAGCCCTGGCTGTCCTGGAACTCACTCTGTAGACCAGGCTGGCCTCGAACTCAGAAATCCGCCTGCCTCTGCCTCCCAAGTGCTGGGATTAAAGGCGTGCACCACCACTGCCTGGCTTATATGATGTTTTATAATGTGTTGAATTATAGTACCATACATATGTTTGTAGATTTATTCCTAGGTATTTTGTCATTTGCATGTCACTCTAAATAGTGACATTTTTATATTCTATTGTGTTATGAGTCCTCTGTGGTTGGTGTAATTGTATATTGATTTTTATGCAGTCATTTTGCTAAATTCATTATTTTTAATAATTTAGTCATGCATTCATCTGGATATTCTACAGATGAACTAATGAATTGTGTGATATAAGCTAGCTTCATTCTAAGATAGTAATGGCTATGCAGTAATGAGCTTCCAGGGTTAGTTTTGTTTTCTGGTAAGTGGGCGAGAGCATACGGATATAGATTAAAAAGAAAATGATGGTAAGAAAACCTGACAACGGTGCTGATGAAATTAGATCTTGAAAGGAATGAAGAACATTGCAGGAAATATACATATTGTCAAACAGATATAAGGATGTTCGCAAGCTTAATGATTTATATAGGTGGGAAAGGAAATGCACACAGAAATATATTAGCCAACCTTCCCATGTAAGGTTGCATTTCTGGACTGGGTTTTTTTCTTGTGTGTGTAACAGAGTCATGAAGGTGCTCCTGGTGGCTATGCTACCACTTCATCTCCTCTTGTCAGACTATTCATGTTATCATTCGGGAAGTGCCTTCTGTACTGTGGCTTGATTTCTAAGCCTTGTATATCACTAGCTAACAGTCAGTTCTCTTCTGATAATTTTCTGCTTGTTGTTATGCTTTTAGATGATGTGTAAAAGTGTATATCCTCGTATGTATACTCATAGAAGATTTGTAATATAATCATACTAAAATACTGCTTACCTGAAATCTAACTCCAGTGTCCATTCTGTATTTGCCTCACAAATCCAACTTTATGAATTTTGCAATTTGTATCTTTAAATGTTTGCAGAAGACACTACCATAGATCCTTTTTTCTTGTTTCTAGTTCCATGCACTTTTACTGCAGTGACCTTGCCCTGAAAGACTAGTTAATATTTGATGTTTAAAATATATGTTTATCCCATTTTCAAACTTCTATTGCTCATCTTTTTCTTTCTGCATATATCTGTATTTATTGTGGTCCTCACAGTCATTTTTAAGATATTTAAAATTTATATATTAAAGTGTTTCCTGGGGTTAGAGAGATAGCTTCTGTAGTTAAGAGCACTTGTTGGAAAAGCAGCAAGCTCTTCAAGAAGACCCAGGCTCAATTTCCAGAACCCGTATGAAGGTTCCAATCATCTGAAACTGAGTTTCAGGGGAATCCAATATCTTTTCTGGTCTTTGTTGTTACCAGTCATGCATGTGGTTCATAGGCAAACATAGGTAAAATACTCATATACACAAAATAAAAACAAATTAATCTAAAAACTGGGGTTTTTTTTACAACTATTTCCGCAGATATTCATTTATCCAATTAAATTAGATTGGGTAGTTTTCAAATTTGTTTTTCCTGAAGCATTTTGTTTCTACAGTTTTAATTCTACTTTCCCTTATTTTGAAGCTGATTATTATTTCATATAGATAACTCCCATTTTTAGTATTTATCTCTTCTGTCAAATCTCATAAGTACTATTTTAATTTTTAAGTGATGTGTTCTTATACTTATTAAATAACTTTAAATTCTGTAATTTCTACTTCTAAATAACATTTTCATTGTTTAAAGATGGTTAGTATTCATGTAGCTCAGCTATAGAAAGTAAAAGTTACTAGAATTCCATGTCTTTAGTCAATAATATTGAGAAGGATTTCTGGTCACCTATAAGTAACACTATATTTCATAAAAATCATTTGTATTTTTAAATTACATACAATTCAATGTTACTATCTTAGGTAGCATATGTAGTCCCTAGATACAGTGTCCTAGAGAGCAGTTATATATTACCTAGATATTAAATGAATAAAATAAACTAATAATCCATAAAAATGAATTTATTTTTATTTCTCTTTTTGCCTCAACATTGTGTATGGCCTAACTATTTTAAAACTCTTACATAATTATTGACATTGATCCCAAATGTTTTTTTATGGTCTGCTTAAGATGTCCTGTAATTCTTAAACAAAGATCATACTACCCATTCTAACAGTTTAATGTCATTCCTTTGTAGAATTTCAGGAGTGAATACTTTGAGCAGATCCCAGTAATAGCAATAAAGAATGATTTTGCAGAAACAAACAATTAGCGTCTAACACTCTGAACATTCATGAGTCAGCTTTCCCCCATTTCTTTTTTGTTAACTAGACCACTGTACTTAAAATTAAATCCTCTTTTGGGCTCACAGCCAGCACAGCAAACACTGTTAATTGGACAGACTAAAGTGTGAAACTAAGTATATGTGTTGTCATTTCACTCAACAGTCTCTGGAAAACGTATTATAGGTAAACCAGCAGGAATTAGCAAAGCTTTCGAGAAAGTATGCAGAAGCACATTAAGACTCATGATGATTTATTCCTCTGCAAGAGCAAAGGAAGCACCTGCCTTTTGTAGCTATAGCTGACGTTGTGTGGATTTGTCAGGCTGAAAACAAAAATGAAGTTTTTCCTTATGCAACTTTGAACGTCTTTTGGATAATACCCATCCTCATTTCCAATTCTTTCCTGGCTTTTATTCCTCCTCTAATACTTTGCTGCTTTCTCTTTCATCTAGATGGGATACTGAATATCTCTTTTCACAAATATACAGAGTGTAATTGAAACTACCATTCATCATGTCAATTACACAGAAATAAATAAGTAAATAAAATAAATAAATAATTATTGTTTTATTGTTGGGTCAGCTTGTTCTACAGTTCTCACTATAGAAACACTGGAAACCAGACAATTTAAGAGAAACAAGAGAGAATTCATCAGGATTCTCATCTGCTAACAGAAGACAAAGCAGGCATGCAGAAAATACTTAAAGCAAAGAGAATAAATCCAGGGAGAATTGTATGCTTGTTGCTTTAAGTCTGTCCAAGAACCCAAGATTGGCAAGGTCACAGGTTTCTCAAGGTGAGCTTTCTAATTTTCTTTTGCTAAAGAGCATTGTAAGTTGCCTTCTGAATTTACATGTCTTTACCCAGAGATTAGTGCAGCTCAGCACCTCATCAGAGAAGTGAAGTGAATGATGATTACTGTGGAAACTCACTACTGATTTCATAAGCACAAAATATGTCTCTATGGAGTGCTTACTAATAATTGTGACACCTATACAATAGCCCCTTCCAGTCTTAAGAATCATTGCATAAGAAGATCAGAAAGACTAAATAGCTAGAGGCTAGGAAGGACTAGAGACAGTGTCTTCTGAACATTGTGGACTTAGACACTCCCTAACTCACAGCAGTTGTGGTTGCCTGCACAACATCAAGCCAGTCAACAGTTTAGCATGGAGATGGGAGAAACTCATGGAGATGGGAAAGGCCCCATCCCTGAGGAGCGACTGAGATGGGGAAGGAGGGAGGGAGATGGGAAAGAGAGGAAGGGGAGGGGGAGGCGGGAAGGGGAAGGGGAAATGGAAGAGGGGAAGAGGGAGAGGGAGAGAGTGTGGGAAATTAAGAGGTGAATCTGGGAGGATTGAGGAGGGAATAAGAAGTGAATGTGATCAAACTCACTGTATGAATTCTTAAAGAATTAATAAAATATTATATTTAAAAATCCAAGAGTAGTCCTGCCTTCACCTTCACTTCAGGTTCCCTGTCTTCTAGTAAAATATAGATTATAATATATAAAGGAAAGAAACTATGCTTCTCTCTTGCACTTAACACAGTGTTCTTGCGCTGGTATAGCCAATTGTCCTTTTTTACCTATGGGTATTTAATCAGCTGATTATTGTTCTGTGTTTAGGAGCCTACAATCTACAAGCACCACCACATAACTTTGCTATTTAGTCCTTATTGGGATCAATGGGAGGAAGTTGGTAGGTAATAGAAGAGAGAGAGAGTAGGCATTCATCAACCTTTTGGGCTACTGTATTAGCAGTAGTTGCCTTCTTTATAGCCAAAATTTGTTTCAGAGTACCTCTATAATGAGTATAGCTTCCTCTAGATTATTTTGACATACACCACTCTTTCTTAGTACAGGGAAATGCCTGATAGCAAGTTGCACCTCCTGTAAATTTCTGTGTTGCACGTAACCCTGTCAACTCTGCACATCCTCGGTCATCTTTATAACAGGTCATTTCTTGATTTGCCTTTGCTTAAACATTTTCTGTTCTTTCTCCTACAGTACTATAGCTAGTGAGTCCATACCCCTAAGCTGTAAGATGAAAACACTGCTTTCTCTTGGCTTTGCAGCCTGTAATTTATATTATATTAGAAGACGGAACTTGGAGTGAAATGTTAGGTTTTAAATATTTTTACACAGTGATAGCTTCTTATTCACTCTTAGTAATAAACTGACCCTTTTGCCCTGTGTTCATATGTATTAGCTCGGGCAACGGGGATTACAGGACCACGTTGAAATGAAGACTTCCTTATCTTTCTAAAAAGAATATTGACAAGTTATTGTATCCTCAGATACTATTGTCAAAAGTGGTAAACAAAGTGATCATATCACTTTTTAAAAATAGCAACATACCCCATGTGAGTAGGGAATACATTCAGAAACGAAGAGTGTCATGAGTTATAACACAGTTCAAAATGTTGTTCGATTCTTTGTGAGGATAAAAACTGGTTTACACAGATGAAAATCTCTTAGCTCTCTTCTAGTTGCTCTGAAATATTTTTCAAGTTGCAAGACGGAGAATCTTGGAAACAGATACAAAGGACTCTCTTTGGCTGTGGATGGAAATTACAATAGTTTAGGCGAAGCTGAAATGAAACTCCAACATGGGTTAGAGTGAGAAGAGTCAGCCTGAGAGCAGTAGCAGGAAGGGACCTGTGTACTTTTTATACTGTCAAAGTATTAACCAGGACAAAAGCCAGTGTAAGCTCCCCAGGATGTGGGATGAAGGTGGGATTCTCAGTGAACTATGGTTGCAATGTCTGTAATAGCCATTGGCAGATGAGAGTGGCCGAAGAGATAGCAGCAGTTCAATTGTTTTTCAGCCCTGGGTCTCTCCCAGTACGTCTGTTGGTCCTTGTGTCCTCGATTAGTTTGTGTTATATTATTTGCAATGAATGAAATGCTGATAAGCATCCTGGAGATCGGGGAAAAGGATGAACAATACATGGGGAATTTATCACTAGACTCACTATGAGATTATTATTTTTTTTATTAGATATTTTCTTTATTTACATGTAAATTTTCCCTTTCCCAGGTTCCCCTCCAAAAACAAACAAACAAAAACAACAAGAACAAACCCCTTTTGCCTCCCCCCTCCCCATGCCTGCTGCCCTACCCTCTCCCACTTATTGGCCCTGGCATTCCCCTACACTGGGGCACAGAACCTTCACAAGGCCGAGGTCCTTTCCTCCTATTGATGATCGAATTTGCGATCCTCTACTATACACATGCTGCCAGAACAATCAGTCCCACCATGTATAGTCTTTGATTGGTGGTTGGGTCCCTGGGAGCTCTGAGGGTACTAGTTAGTAATTGTTGTTCGTCCTAAGGGGCTGCAAACCATTCAGCTCCATAGAACCTTTCCCTAACTCCTTCATTGGGGACAGTGTACTCAGTTCAATGAATGGCTGTGAGCCTCTACATCTGTATTAGTCAGGTATTGTCACTATGAGATTATTAAATTGCCTTGATTTTGCTGATAGAGTGGCTTTGACGATGTGGAATCGTTTTTACTTTTTAACCCTTTTGCTAGTTGCTAAGATATCGTAGACACATTTTTCTTGAAAATTATAGTCAAAAACTGCATGAGCTCTTCAAAATATCCATGAGATGTCAAACACTATTCTGATATTCTTAGGACTAGAGTTCCTTATGAGGTTTTCCTATTTTGTAATTTCCTATGAAAACTTTCAAATCTATGCCTAAGTCTACATTGTACAGTTCTAGGTCTTACCATTGGTAACTGACTTCTGTCTTTCTGTGTCTCTCAACATTATGGCCCAAATTTCTCCATGCTTTACCTCTAATCCTTTCCCTTGGTAGGAAACTCAAAACCTTTGAGCTAGTTAAAAGCTGTTAATCATAATTGGCTTCATGTGTTTTGTTTATGCCATGCCTGATTAGACTTACATTGGCCTTCATTTTTTCCTCCTATTTTCTCCTCTAATTCTGAATTCTTTTTATTCTTCTATTTTATTAGCTATGGAGTAAATTAAGTTTTCTCATTTTATGATACCAGGTCTTGTATTTCAACAGGAAGTCTTACCAAGTAAAACACCTTATGGCTCACTGTCCCTGCTGCCTTTATGTAGAAAGATGGCATTTAAAATAAATTTTGATGAAAACTATCAGTTTGTTAACCTTATTAGTTTATGAACTATTTATGAATTTTTATGATATATGAATATGTGTTCTTAATGAACCTATCAGTGGGATTTGATCTTATAACAGGAAAATAATTCAATTTATGAACTCATTCAGTGGGTTGTTTAGTAAAGTGTTAGTGAGGAGTGACACAATATTTAATCGATCCAAAGGTTCTTAGTTTATAAAACTACATAATATTATAGTTAACAACAACAAAAAGAAATCTGCTGAATGATTTTTAAGTTCATAGTTTTGTCTACTCAAAAAAGTTTTAAAATGTCATGGGATCACAATAGATTAGATATGTTTCTATTCTTGTGGCTTATAAAAGAAAGTGTTCCATTGTGTTTGTGTTTCCAGAGGGTTAAATTTCTTGAGGGTAGAGAGAAAGCAGGTGACCAGAAGAGCTGAGACCTCACACATCAAAACTAAGGGGACAGTAGTAGGCTTTTGAGGCCTCAGAGCCCATGTCAAGACATGTGTCTTTCATCAAAGCCACACCTCTTAATTCTGCCCAAAGGGCTCCACTCCCTGAGGACTAAATATTTCAACTATTTTGATCAAAATCCACAACAGAGAATTTCCAACACTTCCATTTCTTCCTAATCTCATTGCTTCCAGAATGTTTAAGCTGTTCATACTTAGATAGGAAAGGACACATGCTAAATATGTGTGCTAGTTAGGGTTCTTTGAGAATCAGGGTCTATAGATTGTGTGCATACATACAGATGAAGTCCATTGTAAGAATTTGTTATTGTGGTTTAGGGGGCTGATGATCCAGAGAAGAACAAGTGCAGTTTCAAAACAAAAACAATAAGGAGGAGATTTTTCTGTCTCTTGCAAAAAACATGAATGATTTTTGCTTTAGGTCTTCAATAGATTTCATGAGGTTCACACACATTACATTAAAAGTTAGTTTACTTGAATGCTTATTTCATTCTAAATAATTCAGCTATAGCTGAACTGGTGTTAGACCAAATATCTGGACATAGTTATGTTGATGCATGAATTAGTCATCCCGGGATCATGAAGTTTTATTTTGCACATTCAAGTTGATTATACTCTCTCTGTGCAGAACAGATGTTTAAATAGGACATTTCTCTGTCTGGTGCCTCCTAGATTCTTCAAATGCCCCAGCAGGAGCAACTGGCCACATCATCCACAGCCTATGGAAAGAATTCTCTTTTATGGCCTGTCTCCTGCAGCCCCCAATTTAATGTCTGCCTTTAATTGTTGCAACTATATCTTAAATGAAGCCTATTATCTACTTGACTATCTTTGCTTCTTTCCGAGGTCATTGGAAAAAGGATTTCAAGTGTTTATATCCTGGTTTTCTATTCCATTTGCTAGAATTTCAGCCATAGAAAGTATAGGTAGAGTGGAATAAAGGCCTAGTTTGCTCCCTCCTATTTCTGGCTAATCACAATAGGATGGAAAGGGTCCAGAAGAAGTTGTTGGTTCCTGTCAAAGAGATGAGGGGTTTTGAGGTGACTAGGATGGAAATGGGGTTGGGATAAGGAACACAAGTAGCTTAACTAACTCTGTCTACCAACCATGAAGGCAGTAGGAATCCCTGTTGAGGGCCAATCTGTGATCTGACATACCTCATAGGGAAGGAGAAGGGCCAGGAGGAGGTGTAGGCACCTAACAGGCAGCCATAGGGCTTTGAATTTTCACACAAATTAGAGAATCTAAATGATGAAGAGATTTACTTCAAATTAGCTATGATAAATACATTGACCTGAATATCTGCATGTATCATTTCCATTGGCTTAAAATAGACTTACGCAAAATGTTAACACAACATGGGTATCATTTTTCTGTTTTTACAGATTAAATACATAGAACGTCTGCAGTACTCTAAAATTTAAGGGCAAAAAAAAAAAAAAAAAGAACCTTCAATACATTTCTGGTGCTATTTCATGATGTCATAATTGTTTTGTAAAAATAGTATTAGGAGATAATGGATTAAATTTTCTATCAGAGTCTTTGTAATACAAAAGCAACAAAGGGATGTATGTAGGAGCATGCATGTGCCACATGTGAGTGTGCACACATGTGTATTCTTTCATAAAAGACACACATTTAGCTTGAAAATTTGATTTTATGCCCAGTGTATCTACTAACAGTATATGCCAGATATCCATCTTCACAATGTACAAAAAGAATTCAGAAGTTTATTATAATAGCTTTTATTAAGATCACTCTTCTTTTAATAAGAACTATCATTTTTCTACCAGCCAGTCAGAAAAAAGTTATCAGAACATTTGAAGTTCCGTTCAAGAACTCAATGTACAAAAAGCACTTAATATTTATAAAATGACTTTGATTGTTAGGATCTTGTCCTAAAAGTCTCCATATATGCAGACAAAGCTTTCTTGGGTTTTCCTTACTCACGTAGAATGTAACAATACTTCTCATGTTACTTTCAATGGACATAAAATAGTGATTAAAGTAATTAAAAATTGTCACTTTTAAAAGAAACATAACACTGTCTAATTCATCACAAATGGGTAGTTGATCTATAAGCCTCTGTAGTCATTTGTTTAATCTGGCTATGACTAAAATCCTTTAAAAAATTGAATTACATGTGTGCAAATTTTCATTCAGACTTAGACGATATTTTCTTAAAAGTTTTTGTGTATCTATCAACTAACTGCTGGATTACAATTTCTCATTAATTTAAAGCCTTATATATAGGGAGCAAAATTGAGCCTGTAAATTGCCTATTAGGTAGCATAGCTGCAGGCATACTGGGACATTTATTAAATATTGTTTGGTGATTTCTAGCTGGAAATAAGGAGAAAATGAGTAATATATAAATCAGTAATTGGTGGCTTTAATATTTATATGGAAAGTAAATAAATTGAACAATAAAAAGTGCTTCTGTGCATTGTTACAGAAATATTTACAGGGCACTTTCCTATTTTCTAGTCCTTTTTCTGTTATTATAATTACACTATTTTACAGAGGAAGAAGCAGGTGTTGTAGGGTATTGTAACTTAAAGATCTGTGGTCTGTCCACGTTATAATAAATAGGAAATTTGTATTGAATAAGACAAATCCACTGTTCTTCGATAGCCGGGGAAGTGACAGACAGTACCAGGACTATAAAGGCAGGGAAAGAAGAAAGCAACCTCAGTTGAAGCTTCAGAGCTGACCTAGAGACACACAGGGATTATAGTGGTTACTAAATGGAAGTGCAGAATCGGATGTTCATCTTAAAAGAATCCCAAATTATTCACAAATTTCATTTTAAAAAATGGAACAAAGAGTAAATACAGTCATGTGAAATTGTTCTTGGGTACATTGCCTGTGATATTTTTCTTACACACCACAGACTAAATGGAGCTTGAACCCTATGGATGAAGTAAAGAAAAAGATTTGTACAATTTAGAAGCCTACCCTATCACCCAGGATTACCCCAGCATGTAAAAAATCCATTTCCTACAATAGAGCTCAGCTTGTTCTAGCCCTGGAAAAGGACAGAACAGTCTATTTATTTCTTTTCTTTCTTTCTTTCTTTCTTTCTTTCTTTCTTTCTTTCTTTCTTTCTTTCTTATTATATTTTATTTTTGATTTTTTGAGACAGGGTTTCTCTGTGTAGCCTTGATTGTCCTGGAACTCACTCTGTAGATCAAGCTGGCCTCGAACTGAGAAACATGCTTGTCTCTGCCTCCCAAGTTCTGGGATTAAAGGTGTATGCCACCACTGCCCAGCTAGTGTATTTCTTGAACTATGTAACTTTCAACTAATATGTAGGAGGACAAAGTTGCTCTGCCAGTGGAGCTTATCACATTTGCATTAGTAGATAATGCATGTCTTAAGAACATTAGATACTTTAACTTTATATTATATTATACTATTCAGAAATTAAGTTTTCATAAAGTCATAGTTATATAAACCATAAAATTAATGTCCCTGCATGAACACAATAAGATTATGAAATATACATAGACACAAATCACACTTTTAAAATGTGTAAGAAAGAAATACATAAAAGTATAAGATACTAACACACAAATTTAATATTCAAAACTTGAGGCCTCACTGCAGGTGGTTAATGGTAATGAAAATGTAACTTAATTTGCATAATTATAAAATCATACTTTTGGAAGGGAAACAGTAATTTTTGTTTGTTTTTATTTGCTCATTTGCAGGATGGTGTAATTTCATTTAAAACCTATCTCAGAATTCAACTGTTATCTAAGTTGAAAAAACTTGAAAGACAATAAGTGTAAATTCATTTAAGCCAGGATCTTATTGTGACATGCAGGTATAGGCTATTTGATTTCTTTAAAGTTTTTTGACAGAGTAGTCAACCAAAAAAATTTAAAAAATACAAAAACAAAAACCAAAAAACAAAGATCACACATGCTGAATTTACACGTGAGTTGGAAAGATAAACATCTCATAAACAGAAAATAAATGGAACTCTGGCAAATATTTTAGAAAAAATTTTGAGTGCAATGTCTCATCAACAGTCCTGATTAACATGGGTGATGCATTAACACTTGAAATAAAATCTTCTTTTAAAATATAAGAGTAATATAACAGATGTTTCTGAAAGAGATTCAGTGTGGATCCCAGTGTGGATTGATAGACTCATGTCCATTTAGTTTTGAATACTCCTATGATCAAAATTTCTGCATGCTTGGAGAATGGAGCTCACAGTTCTATAGATTTTCTGTTGAGAGCTATCCATAGTCTGAAGAGATCTCAGTGCAACTGTCCCTTTTGTCCTCTGGGAACATTCTTGTGGATTCTCCCTCCAAGGGTCATGAATTTGTGTAGAGCTGATGAGTAGGTGACATCCAAAGCAAACAGTAGTAATTCATCAGCTGGTAGGAAGGCAGTCATTATAATCACCCAGAACTGATATGTTCAGATCCAATAGGAGAGACCCGCAGATAAAACAATACATAGTTTAAATGAATTATTTCTGTCAGGCTCAGGAATATATAATAATAATAATTTCAAAATAAACTCCTTCACTTTTCCCATTTCATCTTTCTAGTGATATTAAAAAAATCAGCAATATGGTAAAATTATAATTTTATGTCATGAAAAATTAAGGACCTTTATCTATATCAGAACAATATAAACAACAATGTAATTTACAGAATATAATTATATTTATTTCTCTAGTTACAGTTAATTTCATCATTGTTATGCTCTGCTTATTATATTTGAAATTGTTTTTCAGGCCATACAGCCTTCTAAGAATTTTGAACAAATAAATATCAAAAATATTAGACAATAAATACATCAAAAATATTTGAAATAGCAGATTTCAAATGAGTGAAACATTGTTTAGTTCTCAAAATCAATGTAGAGATCACAGATTACTAATCATATTGGTCACAAAACATGAATTTGTATCAGTATATTCTAGCTGGCAAATTCAGGACAATATTTTGAGCACCACTTCAAGCAATCTAGATTTGGCAATGAATATATATTTTCTAAAAGTTCATAGTTGTTGTAGATATGAATTGACCACGGGACACATTTTGTGAAAGGTCAGTATTCTGGTGAAGAAATGGTAGGAAGTTAAAAAACTGATTCCAAGAGAGAAGATTGCATGCTAGAGACACATCATTTTCCTGAATCTCCATGTCTAAAACAATATACCAGTCACATGGCCAGAGGGAGAGGTAGGTGATAAGAAAACTACAATAGAAAAATGGTAAACAGTAAATAATTTGAGACCAGGAAAATTTGAGAAATGCTGATATTTAAAATTTTACAAGCAGTAGATCATAATTTCTGGCACTGTACAAAACTGAAGAGAAGTTGACTATCCTTGTCAGAAATAAGTAATAAGCTTTGGGAAAAATTGAAAGTTTTGGGCCCTAAGCAATGAGAAATGTTGATGGTCTTTTGTAGTTTGCTTATATTATTTGTTCTGT
>JADRCD010206118.1:0-10181 GCA_019843815.1 Montemys delectorum | reverse complement strand
GGCTCAAGTCAAAAAGAAAGCCTGTGCCTCCCAGTAGGAAGTTGCTGTTGCCTGAGGAAGTGGCCAGAAGGCACACCTGCGCTGCAGTGCCTAGCTAGCAGAGCGGCTGCCCCTGCTCCTGCTTCAGAAGGGGCTCACCACTTCCCCCTTCCCACCCCACCCCCACCACACCCTGCTCCCTGGCACACACTGTGGAGGAGTTCACCAGCACATTGGGGTTACAGACATCTCAGTGGCTAACTCCTCAGCCAAACCCTGTCTGTGGGGCTGATGCTGCGGTCCCTGCATGGGACTCTGCTCAAGCCGCTTGTGTCTGGGTCGCTGTGCTGGTCCCCAAGCTGTTCCTGTGAGGACGTGGGTTGTCCTCTTACGCTTTCCCACGTGTTCCCATTCACACCAGACTGCAAACTTCGCCTCTGTCCTCAGAGAATCCCTCTGAAGCACTCTGCTCAGCTGTGAATCGCTCAGACTCTTGTTGGGCAGGGTTACAGGTCCTCCGCTTGTAAGAGAGCTGTCACACACACACACACACACACACACACACACACACACACACACACCAGACTCTCCGAGACCCAGAACAGTGGCAACAGAGCAGCATCTGGAGCTGAATGGATGCCTTAATGGGTTGGTGCTACAGCGATCGGATCGTCAGGGGAAGCTAAGGAAGGAGGCTTCCAATTGCCGTAGGTAAATCTGAGCCACCGGGAGCAGCAGCCCCAGGAAGCTTATGATCTCCCCGGGAAAGAACTGACTACGTTTCCAGAAAGAACACAGAGGACAGCTCCATGTGTGAGTAATCTCTCCGGTGGGGGGAAAAAAAAGCTAGTTATTCTAAGTCTGTGTGCTCTCTAGCCACAGCTCTGGTGGGCTCTGCACAATGCCTGGCTAGGACTTTTCTTTGAAAAGCTTGTTTAATGCAGGAGTAGTGTATTGGGAGGAGATGAAATGTGGTGGCTTTCAGACATTGATCGGCACCAGGAGAGTTGGTTGTAAATCCATGATTAAGAAGAAAAATCAAACCTCATAGACCCTTTGTCATCCACAGCAAAACAGAAAAACAACAAAAGAAATTGCCGGCTGGGGAGCAGTGAATGCAGAATGGCGAGGCTGGGAGGGGAGGAGGCCATGGGTCTTAGGGGCCCACCCCAGCTGCTTGTGATGTGCTCTCTGGACTTACTCCTGCCTGAAGAACAGGCAGCAAGTTTGCCTTTAAGCTTTTCCCTCCAGAGCACAGTGAAAACAAATACTGTGACAGAGGGCGTGATTGACAGGTGCTAGACAGATTGCTCACTTCCAGCAGCAAGGCTCTCTTGAATGGTGGCTATCTTACTGGAAGAGGAAGCTCAGATTTCATGAGAGGCCAAAGCCGGGACAGACAGAGCACCCAACAGGTTAGCCGTGAAGTCTACCTAACTCACAGCCTGCAGAGTGGTCACACCCTTCTATTTCCTTCCCTCTATGGGGGGTTCTCCATCCTTCCCTATCCCTGCCTGCCTTCATCTGGCCTAGTTCGCTGGTTCCCAGACAGGGAACAGAGCATCCTCTCACTCCAGGTGAGGTCGGGAGGGGGAAACGGGAAGAGAGGAGACTCAGCATCCGTGATCCTGGGCACCTGCCCTTTGTGTCAAGCGTCTGCAGGCGTAGGTCCTAACGGGGAGATGATCCCTGCACTGAAATCGAGAGTGACTTTGACACGGCCAAGTGTGAGGGGACAGTGTTAGCTGCAGATAAGAACTGACAACCTGGGGTGGTGTTACTGCTGCTCATCTTGCAAGCAGTTTTCCGTGCAAGCCTGCTGGGGTCGATGGGGCGTATCCAAGATGGGTTGTAAATGACCACCGTCCTGGTGGGGGTGTAGGTTGTAAGTAAAGAGGGTCCTTACGTAGCCGAGACAGAAAAGCACAACATGTCATTGTTGATTGATGGACATCTTCTCATCAGTGGGGCGTTTTTTTTTAATGCTCTGGGTTTTGTTTTTGTTTTTTAATAGTGACAGTAGCTGTGCATGCAAAGGGCAGTTTACCTGGTAATTTTCTAAACAGAGCTATCTCAGCCTGCAGCTGTAACCGTAAGAACTTCTGGCTTTAGTCTCATTATCTGAGAGGCTGCATCTGTTGCGTGACACTGCTGTCTGGGATGGGAGTGGCAAAGGAGTCTATCAGAAAGAAGGTGGTTGGGCCTCTGTCTGTTGCTAAGGAGGCTAGACTGCTGTGGGAATGGGGCGAGTAGGGGGCAGTGCAGCCGAGCTCCTCACTTGCCCTGTCAGGTAAGCTTCGGAGTAGGCTGGGTGGATAATGATGAAACTGGTATGAAGCAGGCCGTCTTCGACTCAGGTACCCCTTGCACGAAGGGCTCTGGAAGGGAAAGGGTACAGATAAAGCCAAGTGAATAGAGATAGCAAGGGGGTAGATAGAGGGTGGCACCTGCAGAGAGGAGGGAGATTTTTTGGGAGCTGGTGGCTAACGTGGTGTTCTGCACTTGGCACAGAGTAGTTTTGCAGTGTTTGAATTGAAGGAGCAACAAATCAGTGTAGTTTGTGTGAATGGGATGCAGCGTCCCCCCGCCCCTCAATAAGAGGAAACAGTCTACTCTGTGTTCATAAAGACAAGCCTCCTTTGCATGGTGTGTGCGTGTGTGTGTGTGTGTGTGTGTGTGTGTGTGTACACGTGTTGTTTGTATGCCTGTGTGTGGCAGAGGCGGACAGGTAGGAGATAAGCCCTAATGTGCCCTGTGTGGGCGTTGGGCCTTCCAAAGCTGTTTCCCTCACAGCTTTGAGTGTTAACTCTGGGAATGTAACTTTGCAACAGCACACTTGCCTGGCATGTGAAAGGCCCTGGGCTCGGTTTCCAGCTCAGGAAGGGAAGTGCACATCTCAGGGCTGACTAGCGGGGTATGGTACTTCCGGTGGCCTGGTGATCGAGAGCACACTGGCCTTGCCGCAGTTCCTTTCTCCCTTTATTACCTTCTGCCCATATTGGGGGCAACAAATGGAGAACACTGTGAAATGTGATGATAGAGATTGGGAGGAGGGAAGAATTACCTTTCTAAAATTACAGTGTTTACATCTGGCTAGATTTCTCTCTTAGAATGAAATGGTCAGGCTCTGCTCTGTGTGTGATACTTTACCTGAGGTTGAATGATTATCAAGTTTCTGGAAGCAACTGTAAAAGATACCAGTATGTTCTTGATCACCAAAACATGATCTGATCAGAAGGGAGTGGTTTTCTCTCTCTCTCTCTCTCTCTCTCTGTGTGTGTGTGTGTGTGTGTGTGTGTGTGTGTATACATACGTGCAACATGGTGCCCATTTAGATGTCAGAGGCCAGCTTGCTGGCCTCTGTTCTCTCCTTCCATTGTGTGGGTACAGGAACTGAGCTCAGGTTCTCAGACTCTGCAGCAAGTCCCTGTATCTGAGCCATCTCCCTGGCCACTACAAATATGTTTTAAACACAGAGACTCCCTCTTCCTCCCCCTGCCTCAGAGCTGAAATCAGTAGCCCTGACTTGGTTTGTTCTAAAGATATTACCAGGGCTGCTTGAGCCAAGTCCAGAGTTGTATTAAGGCTCTGCCCTAAGTGGTCTGGCGAGTTTATTTTTCTCCTGTTCAGCACGGGGATTGGGGGGTGTCTGTGGAGGGGGTCATTCCTAAACTGGCAGTGCTAGAGCTGCCTGCGCTGAGTGAGACATCAGCCTCTTTAACGTGGGAAGTGTTTCATCAGTTCGGAACTGGGGTCCACCCTGGGCTACACTCTGTTCTCTCTCTGTTCCATAATGCAGGAGACTTTGCAGGAAGTAAAAGCAGAAAACATGAAGGAAATCATGTTTTCTGGGGGGTAGGGCTGGGGGTGGGGGTGTCTCCTCAGAGAGACACGCTGCCTAGCATGGTCTCTGAGTACACGTTAGCCATAGCGGGTTCGTAGGAACCTGGCCCTCAAGACTAAGGTTGATCATACAGAGTACATGCTGTTATGTATATAACCAGGAGGTAGCTAGGTAGTTATATCAGAACCCCTCTTTTTTGAAAAAATAATTAAAATAGAACTGTGTCATTTTCCCACCTTTCCTCCCTCCACCCCGTGTTACATCAGGCCTCTTTACCCAGGGTAGAAGCGCAGCCTCCCAGTTCTGCCCATCTTGTCTCCACGATGGTCCTGAGGAGGGAAGAAGTGGAGAGGTTGGCACACACTGCTTCCTTCCACTCTGAAATGGCTCTGGAAGTGCGCTCCTGGCCTCCTGTGTCCTTAGCTCCCCTCCCCTGTGCTGTGCAGCGGAGGAACACCCTGAGGTCAGCAGAGGTGGAGTCTGTCTGTCCTCTCGAGCTGAGTGGCACTGATGGCCGCTTTGTTTTGTGACCCCCCCTAGGACCTGAAGATGGAGTAGTGACAAAGGCATCCCCCATGATTCTGAGCACCTTTGGCCGTGGACTCCAGCCCCAGCCAGAGGCTGCATGTGGACCTGAAGAAACACATCTACTGCTTTTCCTGAGAGCCCCTTTCTCTCCTAATTCATGAGCCAGCAGGATGCAGTCGCTGCGCTTTCAGAACGCCTGCTCATAGCTGCGTACAAAGGCCAAACAGAGAATGTGGTTCAGCTCATCAACAAGGGTGCCAAGGTAGCGGTTACCAAGGTAACACGGAAAAAATGCCCTAGCTGTTCTCTGGGAATAGCTTCCCTCTTGTTGCCTGCAGAACTGTTGTTTGGTTCATAGTTTTAAAAGAACTGGCTTTTGGTAAAGGGATGAAGGCTTGGGAAGTAACCGGAAGCACTGAAAATGTTTTCAGTGTCATCTTTCAAATGGAGAGTTTGTAATTTGCATTTGATGGTCTTAAAAAAAAAATCACATGACTTCCCCCCCCCACACACACACACACATTTGTGGCCAGTAGACAAAGATGTCTCTTTGGGGAAGGCCCTTCTCAGAGGTTTACTGGACAGTAAGCTGGGGGTGGAGGGCGGTAATCAATTAGGCAGGCCTCCTAGCAAGGTGGTCCAGCCTTTGGTCAGAAAGCCCCCATTGTAGTCTCAGTGTCCCATCTGACAGCTTGGACCAGATGCCTGTCATTACTACTGTGGGGCTTTGTAAGGCATTGCTTATCCCGCATCAGTTGACAATAATGGCAGATCAGGGAACAGTTGATTGAAGGCAGTGTTATAGCAAAACCCCAAGAAAGGTAGGTCCTGGCCAAGTGTATTTGTGCCAGCCCTCGGGAGATCGTAAGTTTGAGGACACCCTGAGCTACATAAATAGTCTCAAAAATAAGCAAAAAATAAAATAAGTCAGGCCCTTCATTGTTGAAGTAATGCTCATCCAAGTGTATCTAGCTTCTAGTGCTGCCGGGAATACCGTGCAGCCCCCTGGGGAATCTCTTCTCATCCTGAAGACATTTCTGTCCAGGTGGAAGTGTACCTCACATCCTTGGTGCCCTGGTCCAAAGCTCTCTTGCCTTCCGCTCCAGGGAGAGCTACACAGGTGGAGCCACAGTTTCGTTTTTTCCACACAGGACTGGTGTCATCTGTTAATATCTGATGTTCTGGGCCAGAGGTTGGTCAGCCGTCAGTCTCGGGCCCCTCTGAATTGCATGCTGCCCTTGAGAGAGAAAAAAAATCTTGTCCGTTGCCCATGGAACCCCAGAGATCTACAAGTGTAGCCTGAGCCTAGCATATGGATCCTGAAGTGCCACCTCCTGTGGCCAGCCCAGGAGCTGCTACCCGTCAAAGGTAGCAGGTAAACCAGGTTGGGATTTGTGTGACTATCTTAACTTTTCTAAGCCTCCGTTTCCTCATCTGTGACACAAGAATAATATCAACCTTTCAGCGTTGTGATAGTAACAATAACTCAGTCAGAGCATTTGCCACATAGGCTGCAATTGCATTTTATTTAAATAGACCTCATCCAATTTTTTTTTATCCACGGCTTTATTGTGGTATATTTTACATGCCCCAAGATTAATCTAATTAGAAATCTCCAGAATACTTACATTATTGTGCAGCCATTCCCACTGCTAGGATTGAGCTGCCCCTCTCATTCATGTGTTGACAGAACTCCAGGGGGAGTTGAACTGGATGAGTCTTTATGATGAGATGACTGTCCCTGCATGTAGAAACACCAGGGACTAAGTCTTTCTCTCTCTGACTTTCTGGGCCAGAGGTTGGTCAGCTGTCAGTCTCAGTCACTCCTGCATTTGAGTTCCTGCCCCTTGAGCACACCGTGAGAAGTTGTCCTCAGCAAGCTAGAGAATGAATTCGCCGGGACCCAGCCATGTTTGTGCCCTCACCTTGGACTTCCTTTGGAAAGATACATATCTGCTGTGGCAGCCTGAGCAGACCAGTGCAACTGCATTCTGACGTTAGAAAGCTTCAGTTGTCCAGCCAGGCTACGTATCCATGTACCATCTCCCTAACCTCACCCCAGCTCTCAATGACCACCCGTCTCCTTTTTGCTTATGAGTTCTCCTTTCTTAGATATTACAAAGAGATGGAATTATAGGTGACCTGGTTAATTTTATTGCCAACTTGCTACAAGTTAGAGTCATGTCATCAGGAGAGGGAAGGTTTATTGGGAAAATGCCTCCAGAAGATGGGCTGTAGGTAAGACTGTAGGGCATTTTCTTAATTAGTGATTGATGTGAGAAGGCCCAGCCTGTGGTAGGTGGGGTCACCCCTGGGCTGTGGTCCTGGGTTCTTTAAGAAAGCAGGCTGAGCAAGCCATGCGAGCAAGCCAGTAAGCAGCACCCCTCCAGGGCCTCTGCATCAGCTCGCGTCTCCAGGTTCCTTCCCTGCTTAAATTCCTGTCATGACTTCCTTCAGTGACTAACAGTGATGTGGAAGTGTGAGCCGAATCAACCCCTTTCTCCTAACTTGCTTTTTGGTCCTGGTGTTTTTGTCACAGCAATAGGAACCCTAACTAGTCACACAGCAGACGGTCTTCTGTCCTGATTTCCTTCCTGTAGTGTAGAGTTATCAGGAGTTATTCGTGTTGCAGTGAGTGAGCACTTCATTCCTTTTTATGGCTGAATAGTGATACATAGTAATGCGTAGAAATGCATAGTACCTGCAGATAGGAAGGTAGAGAGCACAGATACACTAGACAAAGGGGTCATTAATGTCCCCCGTTGGGTGCAGGGGGACAGCGTTGCTCAGAATGGTATGCAATTTCAGACTTCAGAATTCTTTATCTCTTGAATTTTCCATTTCCCATTTCAGATTGTGATTGGCCCTAACAATGGGTTATTATAGGGGAGTGAGATGGTGGATGAAGGAGGGTCACTGCTGTCCTTCAGTTAGTTGATTGACGTTTCCAGCTGCTTCTAGTTCAGGGCTCTTATTAAAACTCCACATACACGTCTGTGTGGGCAGAGTTTGTGTCTGTGGTGGGTGAATATCAGGGGGATTTGCTGAGTCACGTAGTAAATATGTTTAACACTGTAAGAAAATGCCATGCCTGGTTTCAAAGTGGGTTTACAGTTTCACATTCCAACCAGAATGTTTGAGGGTTCCATTTCCTACTTCACCTGTGCTTACTATACCCTGTTGTTTGTTTGTGGTGATATTGTCTCATTACTATAGCCTAGGCTGGCCTTGAACACATGGGCAGCCTTCTGGCCCCAGCTCTCCAAGCACTGGGATTACAGATATGAGCCACCATGCCTGGTCATTGTTTACTTATAAATGTAGATAATCTTTGACTTACAGTGGAGTCATGTCCCCAAAAAAAACATCAGAATTTGAAAATATTATAGGGTAAAATGCATTTTCTACACCTACCCTGTTGACCATCTCCGCTTAGTAGGACTGCACACTCTGGATATATAGCCTCTTCTCTCTTCCTGATCACATAGGAAACTGAAAGTTGTAGCTTGCTGTTGCTTGCCCAATATCCCAAGATGGTCCTGTATTATATATTTCTAGCCTTGGGGAAGGAAAAAAAAATCAAAATTCAAAATGATTTCTGGTGAATGTGTAATTTCTTTTTTAAAAAAATCAGTGTTGAAGAATCATAAGCTGAATCACTATAAACCAGGGGTCATTTTTACATATCTTTACAAAAGTAAAACTTACACACACTGGTGGTGGTTGTACACACCTTCAATCCTAGCACTTTGGAAGCAGAGACAGGCCTGGTCAACAGAGAAAATTCCAAGATAGCCAGGGCTATGCAGAGAAACCCTGTCTCTAAAAGAAAAAAAAAAAGGGACAAGGAATTTAAAAGCTGTATTCTATGTGCATGGGTATTTTGCCTGCACATGTGTCTGTATGCTTCCCTGCATGTAGTGCCTTCGGAGGCGACAAGTGGGTGTCAGATCCCCTGGCACTGGAGCTACAGATGGTGGAAGACTCCCATGTGGTGCTGGGAATTGAACAGAAGAGCAGCCAATGTTCTTAATCACCAAGTCGTCTCTCCAGAGCCTGCTAGAGGCATCCTGGTTCCATTTCAGCTGTGTGTCCCTCCCCCTTTCTGCACCTCACTGAAACGCAGGGCTCTGGCTTCAACATACTAGAAGAACTCTCAGGAGGTGCCAGTTAGCAACAGACTTTATTAAAAAAAAATAACCTAGACCTTACGCACATGGTTGAACAGAAAGATGCCCAGGAAAAGAATGAGATCTCTGAATGTGGGCGTGGCCTTCTCAAAGGAGACTGTCCTCAGGGGTCTCCATCCCCTGTCTAAGCTACATGGCTCAGTATCATTTACAACAAGGATTAAAAGTTAAAGATTTTTCTCTTGTAAGCATAACTGCAAACTTTAAGAAGAGTGGTGTTTAGATTTAGAATGAGAAGAATGCCAAAAACTCGATGCTAAAATATATCATTTTGGCCCCAGGTAAGCCATTTATTTACTGTCTTTGACATCTCTGTCTGAGAGATCTTTAGGAGAACATGCCTTGGGGCTGATCAGCCTCTGAAGCGTGCTGACTCTGTCAGCAGGACCAGAGAACCAGGCTAGGGCTGAGGGTCTTTTCCCTTCCCATGTCCCCAAGATGTCTTAAGAAATGACTTTCGGGGCTGGTGAGATGGCTCAGCGGGTAAGAGCACCAACTGCTCTTCCTAAGGTCCTGAGTTCAAGTCCTAGCAACCACATGGTGGCTTACAACCACCCATAATGAGATCTGACGCCCTCTTCTGGTGCGTCTGAAGACAGCTACAGCATACTCATAATAATAAAGAAATCTTTAAAAAAAAAAGAAATGACTTTCACATCTCCTAGCTGTTTCTCTCCCGGTCTGCTTGGCTCCACATTCTTAGAGTATATGTGTAATACTAATTGATTGACCAGCTTAATTTTTTTAAAACTTAGATCAAATAATTTAAGTCTCCAGTAGTCACCATGGCAAAAGAGCAGATTCACATCTTAACTGTCTGGAGGTGTGCGTTCCAATGTCCCTGTGGCCCAGCAGTTGCCACCAGCCACTTCCAGACTGTTTGTCTCCAAATGGAAGCTGTGTTCTCACTAAACAGGGACTCCTCAGTCCCTCCTGAGCACACGGAACTCTTCTCTCTCCTTTGAGACAAGGACTCACAGCGTAGCCCTGACTGGCCTGAAACCAACTCCCAGTATGGCTACGATTGGCCTTGAACTCGGGGCTGCCTTCATGGCCACATTGGTGCCTGTGTCCCCAGATGGAGCCTGTTACTCTTCTTTGGGTCTCTTTTGTAGTAAGTGGCAGCCCAGTGGCAGCCCTGTGTGCCATCCTGTAGCCATTCTGTTTCCTACTTGGCCCCTGTTGGCCCTCCACGTGCCACCCTCAGTGGGCTGGCCACTCATATTCCCTCCTGAATTTCTTCTTGATGTTTTTCCAGTTGCCAGGATTAATGTCAACTGAAAAAGGGGGGGGGAAAAATCTCGATGATATTTTTAGAGGTCTTTGGTTTGTTTGTGTTGTCTCATGAATTTTGTGCATTTTTTTTGACTTTTCTGGTCTCTTGCTTATAGATTATGGTTTCCAATTCTGTGGGTTTTTTTTTTGTGAGCCTTCTGTGTGTGCATGTGTCTCTGCATGTGTATGTGCTTCTTGTCCTCTTTGTTTTTGTGGGTTTTTTTTTCTTTTCCTGTTTGTCCTATTCTGGTTTTGTTTGTTTGTTTTGTAAAGAGAGAGAAAAAACGAGGATGGGCTGGTGGGGAGGAAGTGGGAGGAGATGAGGGAGGAGAAACTGAGAATATATTGTATAAGGAAAAAAAAAA
>JADRCD010206116.1:6009-24790 GCA_019843815.1 Montemys delectorum | reverse complement strand
GTCCCCACATCTCAGGCCACACCAGGCACCGCTGGCAACCTTAGGAAGAACACTAAGCTTGTGAATGCCGGAGCCTGGTGGGAAAAGCCCAAAGCTGTGGAGTTCAAGTTGTCTGCTGTTTTGGTTAGGATTAAGGGCGAGTGGATCAAATGGAGTGCCCACAGGGGAGACCAAATAGCAGTACCTTTGTGCAGGACAGAAAAGAAGGGATTACATAGAGAATATCATGAAAATGGTCCCCCTTAATTTCCACCTTATAAAATAAAGCTCACCTCTGTTCCCACTAGAGAAAAACTATTATTATCAAGGAGGTGATGAGACTCTCCCCAAGGCACTCCCCTAGGACTGACAGACCCAAGATTTCAGAGACCAGCCCACCGTCCTGAAAGCTAGACCAAAGAGCAGCAGATAGAATGACCGTGTTGGGAACAGAAGAGTTAACCATTCAAGGGTAGTCTTCACCTTGTTGCACTCTCTCTAGTCCCTCCTGCAGCCAGACTAGATGAGGAACCCAACCTTGAAGATGCGGGACAGGAAGATGAACTTGAGGAGGCCTTATGGCCCAGGAGCCCTGGAGGAAACTTCTTCCAAGAAAAAAAATAATAGCACGAAGCGGGAGGGGCATCTGTAAGTCACATAACAAACACCAGACTCTCCCTTTTATACTTCATTCCTTGGGTGGGGGCCAGCAGAGGAGCCACATCTTTGGGGAAATTCAGATCACCATGAACTCTGCACTTTCTCTGTGAGCTGTGTGGACTTCCCTGAGCCTGGAGAATGAATGCATGCACCTTCTTTGGAGGAAGCTATATTTCTGGAAATATGACTCTCTGGGTTCATAAAATCCCTGTTTCTTGGGAGAGTCTCTACTTCTTTGCACTAAGGGGTTTTATTTTTGTTTTTGTTTTTTTGTTTTGTTTTCCCTTCAAAAGGTTGGAGCCTTTAGGGCCAGCGCTGATAAATCTTATGAATAAGTGTGTAAACCGAGGGTGACTAAGGCATCCCAACACCTGGCTCTGAGAGGACTTACCAAGCTTTTAAATGGTGGATCTCTCAGCCTGGGATGTAGCAGCCGCTCTACACCAAAGCCAGGTGTTTCCAGAGGCCATTGACTTGGAAGAGAGTTGCAGCTGCCTGACATCAGATAAACGGTCCAGGGTGGCAGAGGCCTCTGAGCTCCAAAGCTAATAGGATACGGGTGGGTTAAGACACAGGGATTTGGGACAAGAGCTATTAGAGAGTCCTCTGTCTTTCTTACAGAAAAGAAAAAAGAAAAATAAAGAAAAAGAAAAAACAGAAACGTTTTAAAAGGCTGCCTCAGTCTCCAGGAGCCACTGGAAGCAGCTGGCACGTCAACAGGTCCCAAGGGCCCTAGACCTGGGAGCCTTATTGGAATGCAATTACTCTAAGTGCTGGCTATTAGAATAAAAAAGGCAGGAATGCAGCTATAGAAGGAGCAAGCCGTGAGCTCTCATTGATTACCCATTCCCCACAGGGGTGAGTATCCAAGGCTCTGAGCCCTGCCCCGAGCCCTACGCTGTGTCCTTGGGTTATGAGGAAGGAAAACAGTCAGTGTCCACAGTGAATAAGAAAGCTAGGTTCAGCAAAGCTCCTGGACCTTGAGACTGCCTACGAAATACAAGATGTGCATTTTCTTTTCTTCTTCTGTTTTGTGTGTATTGGTGTGCACACACACAAACACACCATCTGTGTGCCTAATGGAGGTCAGGAAAAGGTGTCAGATTCGTGGAGTTACAAACTTGGGAGCCACCAACGCTGTAAGTGCTGGGAATAGAGCCTAGGTGCTCTGCTCTTAGCTACCGAGTCATCTCTCCTCCACCACCCTAAATGTGAATTTTCTAAGAAGAGCTCTGCACACTTACAGCCTGGAGGGTCTCAAGTCCCCTAAGAGTTAAAAACATCCAGATTCAGGAGACTTGCTAGAAGTCCCCTCCCGCTGAGTGGTCAGCATTCACCAGGGGTCAATTCCAATTGTACAACTTCTATGCAAATTATTAGGCACTGTGTACTCCTGTTTCATCTATAAAATAAAAGCTTAAAAATGCCCACCATACATTCTGAGGTGGACAAGAGAAATCAATGGCATAAAACCCATAAAGCACTTAGTTCAACAGCTAAACTCTCCATCAATGGGAACCAGGTTGACATCAGCTCAGTTTCTTGAAAATGGAGTAGAATTCAGATGCATACTCTTCCAATTGTACATGCGCACAGGCACTTGTGTGTAGAGTCCAGAGATCAATGCCATATATTTTTCCACGGTTCCTCTCTGTCCGATTTGTTTGACAGGGTTCCTCAGGGAACCTGAAGTCACAAATGGCTGGCTAGCAAGCACATCCCCACCTCTCCAGCCAGAGGTCTTGTTCCCACCCCACCCCACCCCACCCCACCCCCGGCCCTGGGATCACAGGAGCACAGTGCTGTGCCCAGTCTTTACTTGGATGTGGGGGATCACACCTACGTTCTCATGCTTACACAGCAAGCACTCTTATCACCTGAACCATCTCTTTCACACAATCTTTCAACCCCACCCCCCAATCGGTCTAGATTCCATGAGAATCCACACACAAAATACTAAAAAAAAATTGCACAGAGCTGTGAGCCCCAGGGGCTCTAGACATTCATGACTTCTTAAAAGTAGGATGCTCCCCAACCCCGAGAGACACACAGCAAGATCAAGTCACACTAGTATACAAACTCCTAGAAATGAGGACATAGCAGAGTCCCCGTGGCACTGCAGTGTTGTCTACAGTGCTTGTCTGGGTCTGAATCTGAACCATTGTCCCCAGAAGGAAATTTTCTGGCATTTTAGTCACTAAAACCTTATTGCTTATTGACATAACATAGTCAGATACTTGATTCAAGTGGGTTTCACTGTCCCGACAGGCCCTAGAAGGCCCTAGAAGGCCCTAGAAGGACTCACTGAAGACCTAGCGCCAGCTGGATGAACAGTGGAAGACAGGAAAAAAAATCCCAAATGTCTCCTCTCTCCCTCTCCTCCATCCCTTCTCCTCCCCCCCCCCCCCCCCCCCACCCCCATCCTATGAGCTTTTCTCCCTTAAAAGCTACAAGTTGCTCAGAAGCCTTCCAGGCCTTCATGGTCCAGTCTTCTCCCTTCAGTGTACTTCCTGCTGCCCTAGATCCTGCCTCTAAGACAAAGCTTCCCCAGCCCAGGGTCCGCTGGGTGCATCCCAGCTCCACAAGGAAATTCCACAGGCAAGAGCCATGGGAGGAGCTTTAGTCCTCTGTTCCCAACAGGAGTAAATCCAAAAGCAGAGAGAGGAGGAGCTGGGTCTCAGCTGTACATTTGTTGTATATTCATCAATCATTCATTTATTCATTAATCATTCATTCTCCCTGCCCCCATCAATCATTTATCTGCTTCTTTATTCATTCAGCTTGTACATCAGGCCTGTGCTTGCTTTGGTTGCCACAGATGTCCAGCTGTTCTTGCTTTGATCTGTCCTCATCCCTGTGGCAGCTGCACCAGAGAAACTTTCTGATGTGCCTTGTAAGGTACCTGACTGAAAGGGGTTCCCTCCATCTGTGGGGTCCCAATGAATTAAAGAGACTTCGAAGAGCTATCTCCTCCCAGAAAAGCCCTTTCCACTGCAAGATGCAAGAGTCTAGTGTGTCAGGCTATGGGAGGGATGAGTGGCTACGGGAGGAGAGCCCAGGGCCACAATGGTAAAAATGGTGAGGCACGCCTCACTGTGTATGAGCTCTGGTTGTTTAGAAACCATTGTTCTGGTTCTGGGGGTGAGAAAGAGGCTGCAGGAGACTCTAAATTCCTAGGCCTGGCTGTGAGGCCTGAATCGAGAGAGCAGAGAGCCAGGTCTGTTTCCTTCTCAAATATATCTGAAGCCTGTGTATGGGTGCCTGGCACAAGACAGGAGCTGCCCAGTCATCCCATAGATGAAAGAGAGAATGGCTGATGGGTACTGAGAACAAAACTAGAGAAGCTATGAGCCACAGAGTTTTAGGGCTTCCTCCAATGGAATTTAGAAAGCTCACAGTAGCTTCTCTCAACTAGGCTAAAGAGAGGAGCCAGGCAAGCTGTGTGCTGCCAGCCCCTCTCTGGGAGGGAAGGTAGGCAACAATGTGGGCGGGGATTGTACTAAGTCAAGATGCCAGCTCCGTGCTGCTCTGGGGCTGGCCAGCACTCTGGATGTCATTAGCTGATTTGTTCTGCTCTGTAGAATGCACTTTTCATATTTAGGCAGAAAAAACAGCTTTCGATCCTCGTGGCCTTTCTTCTGTGAGCTGTAGCACATGGCCTGCTTATTATGAATTAATCCTCTAAAGAGCATGTTCATTATTCTAATTTAATTGTGTTTCATTTCAGAAAATAACTAAACCCAGCATGGAATAAACTCCAATGCTGATCGGTTTTCAAGAAGTTAACCTAAGACAAAATACTGCTAGAGGGTTGCAGCAATTTGGAATCATTAAAGGGAACCCATGTAAATAATAAAAACAAAACTAAAATGCAGAATTAAATTAAGGAATAGGAAATTAAATTTGTGAATCTAATCTGAAATTGAGGCCTCATATGCACAGGCTTACCCTGACTTGGCTCTTCCATGAGGATCTCTCAGACGAGAGATTCTACATGGGGTCGGAGGGGTGATGACTCCCCTGAGGGACAGTGCCATGGGACGAGGAAAGAATGCAGCTTCCCACCCATAGGGTCCCCTCTGATGAACGTTAACTCTCCATGACAGCAGCCTCTGCATCTGGATGACCTAAGGAGCCCTGACTGGGGCCCAGTGGACCCCCTGCAGCTCAGAGACTGGGTTGTCATTCCCTAAGAGGAGGCTACTAAAAAAGGCCCCCTGGGACCTTGGGACCAAGCTGTTTCATGCAGAGAAGCCTCTCCAGGCCTGCTCTACCCTGGTCCCTGGCATCCTCTCACAGGGCAGCCAGCTTCAAAGAGACTACATGAGTTACCTTCTTCCTGGACTATGGCTCCCAGGCAGGGTTCTGGCCTCTAATGGGCACTCTGGCAACCTTAGCTCCCGCATCCAGGACCCTGGAAAAAGAAGAGAGGGATAGGGTACAGAGACTACAGGTGTTTGGACATTATGGTGGACTCGTGTGAGAGCATATAAAAGCTAGCATATAGCTCAGGCTTCATTGCAGATTTTTCCAGTATTTAGGGCCTCTCACTAGAGCCTTATCTCTTTCCAGCCTCCCAAGTTAGACAGACAAGACAGGAGTTAAAGTTCTTCCTCCGCCTTGGAACTGAAAGTTGGACAAACCCTCCAGTCTTCCCAAGCTGCAGTCTATCTGTCTTAGTTAGGATTTCTATTGCAATGAAGAGACACCGTGGCCACGGCAACTCTTATAAAGAGAAGCATGTAGTTGGGGCTGGTTTACAGTTTAGATGTTTAGTCCATTGTCTTCATAGTGGGAAGAAAGGCAGGAAACAAACTGAGATGGTGCTGGAGAGGTAGCTGAGTTCTACATCTGGATCCACAGGCAGCAGGAAGAGAGTGCCATAGTGGACATGGCTTGAGCTTATAAGACCTCAAAGTGACACACTTCCTCCACCAACACCAGCACACCTATTCAAGAGTGAATAGTCCATACCTCCTAACAGTGCTACCCCTATGGACATATGGGGGCCATCTTCAAACCACTGAATGTTGCTTGGGGGATAATCATGATAACACTTGCCTCGTAGATAGCCATAAAGAGTGAGCAGAGAAAGCCAGCTGTGGCACAGGTCGAGGCACTTGTGCTAGCTCCCTTACTGTCCCACCTGGACTTATCCACACACATACACACACAGGCATACAAGGGGCCTGTCTTCTGTCGAAGCCCTTAGGCTGTATTTAAAGTGAATAATGAGTGGTTGGGGGGGGAAAGGCCGATCACAAAAGCAGACTGTCAATCAGGTGGCCATATCTGAGCATCTGAGTAAAGTTTTCTACTTCCATTTTCATTTTACATCTACTCTGATAAATTAGCACCTTAGAATACATTCTATGTTCTGTGACAAGAAAGAATACAAAACAGAAAAAGATAGGAGGGATAGGAGGAAGGAAGGGCTAAGAGAGGGAGGACAGTGGAGGGAAGGACAGAGTCACTTTTCGTCTTTTGTGTGTGTCTGTGTGTGGAGGGGGCTTGAGCATCTTTGTGTGTATATGTCTACTTGTGTGTGTATGTGTGTGTGTATGTGTGTATGTATGTGTATATATGTATGTGTGTGTGCACATCTGTCCATGTGGAACATAAAATAGACATGAGATGTCTTTCTCAGTTACTTCTCTGCTCTATTTTCTGAGACAGGGTCTCTCCCTGGGATCCTTGGCTCATCAACTCCACTCTGCTGGCTGGACAGGAACCTCCAGTGACTCTCCTGTCTCCACCTAGATGGTGCAACTGCAGGCACTTGTTACCACACCTAGCTTTACATGAGATCTGAGGATTAGGATTGGCGCAGACCCTCATACTTACGTAGTAAGCTCTTTACCCACTCAGCCATCTCTTCAGGATCCTGGACTCACTCTTCCTTGTTTATTTTACTACATCCTAAAGTCTTGACCGAGGAACTAATGAATGTAAATCAGGCCACGAGAGTGTTGACTACTCTGTTCCTTTACAATGATCACATTTAAAATATATATATATATATATATATATATATATATATATATATATATATATTTGCTGTCTTCAGACACACCAGAAGAGGGCATTGGATCCCATCATCATAGATGATTGTGAGCCACTACATAGTTGCTGGGAATTGAACTCAGGACCTCTGGAAGAGTACTCAATGCTCTTAACTGATGAGTCATATCTCTAGTTCCCCAGTGATCACATTTTTAAATTATCAGGAATGGGGATAAGAAATATGAAAGGGGGGGCTGGAGAGATGTTTCAGTGGTTAAGAGCACTGACTATTCTTCTGGAGGTCCTGAGTTCAATTCCCAGCAACCACATGGTGGCTTACAACCATCTGTGATGGGATCTGATGCCCTCTCTGGTGTGTCTGAAGACAGCAACAGTGTACTCACATAAAATAAGTAAATCTTTTTTTAAAAAAAGGAAAAAAAGAAAAAGGAAGGAAGGAAGAAAGAAAAGAGAAAGAAAGAAAGAAAGAAAGATGAAAAAGAATTAAAAATTCTCAATTCCCTGGCCATCTCTTTAGAGCTCATTCTTGTTCATCCTCAGCCTGTTATAAATTCAGGCATCATGATGTTCAGCCAATCTCAGAGCAAATCAAAATCCAGAACAACGACAAATGTGGATGTGAGACGGGAAGAGAAGCCTCATATGTAACACTTGGAAAAAGCAAGTTGTGGGAGCAAAATACTGGCCTGCAACATCAGGGAACTGAGCAGGACGATCCACAGGAAGGACCAGGGCCAGGGCCAATATCGGAAGATCACCCCAAAGGTCGCTTTAAGACTAAGGCACTGACAGCCAAGCATGGTGACAAAATGCATGGAGTCCTAGAACTCAATAGGCTGAAGCAAGAGAGTCACAAGTTAAGGGCTAATCTGAGGTGCATAGTAAGACCCTGTAGAGATGTTAAAGGAGGGAGGAGAAATCCCTATTACTGCATATTTAATTTGTAAAATCACCATGCGAGAAGGTGTTGCTCCCATTCTATAGATAAGAAAATAAAGGCCAGGGAATCCCGGCACAATTCCTGCCATAAGAAGAAGGCAGCAATGTAAACAGAACACAGACAGTGCTCCCAACTAGAGCCTCCCATCCACCACGTGGCAATTCCTGGTTGTCACTCACTCCCCCTGATCCAAAACCTGTCCATAGGGATCCTAAACAGAGGCCACATGAAAAAGCGCCTTCTCAAGGCTTTCAAGGGCTCACATCTGGAAAACAGCCTGCTCTTTTCAAAATGCTGTCCCACTTGTCTCCCTGGGTCCTAGGGAGCAGAGTAGCTGAATGTGCATGGTCACCCTTGCATCCGGGCAAACATTGTGGCCTGGGTTCTGTGGGCTGTGTGGCTTATCAACAAGACCCTGCTTGACCGTGTTTCCTGGATCAGCAGCCTGTGAGGGCAATGCCGGCTTGGCATACAGAAGGTCGTTCTAGGAGGGGACAGCCTTGTCAGTGCGCAGGTACTTGCTCAAATTCCCCAGCCCGGTTTTAAGACACACATCTGCAGAGGGTGTATATGCTCCGAGAGATGAAAACAGGAACGGGTTTCCCGTGTATCTGTAGTATTAGATTTGACCTCCCATGGAAACAGCAAAGAAAGAGTGGAAAATTAAAGGTGATTTGATATTAGCCTCCCATTCATATTAGAAGAAGAAACTGCCCTTGCGGTTTTCCTCACAGAGGTGTCTGTGTTCATTTGACATGCCTTTAATAACTAATGCTAGTTGTCTGGTTGCCAAGAAAGATTTCCTATGGGCTGACTTGAAAGTGATGCGGAACTCTTTGCATGCCCGGCTTCAAATGATCCCAGCACAGCAAACATTCAGTTTGCCTCCAGACCAGAACTGTGGGAGTGACATGAAAGCCTGGGCAGGAATCATTCTGCAGGCTGCATATGCTGTAAAAGAGCTGGCTGGCAGAGACTGGGGCTCTGTGGACCAGGCATGGTGAGATTTGGAAATAATCTCATGAATTTCATCTGTGGAATTGGCCAAACTAAATGATTTATTTTAAGAAAATAAATCTACTTTGGGGCCAGAACAATCCAGGCTAGCCATAAACAGACTGTATCATTCCTCTGAATAGACCAGGAGGACAGAGAAACGCATGGAAAGCCACCATAACTGCTCTCATGGGGTCGCAGCAAACAGAACACATCACAGACATCCACTGCAGTGAGAGTCAGCTCCAAATGCCAAGCTGGGCAAGCGGCACTTTTGACCCTTACCTAATCTTTGAGGTGACAGCGCCCTTGTTCCAGTTCTACACATGGGAGAACAGCCTCTGAGATTGTAAGTCACTGTTCGGTAGGCAGTGGTCTCCTACTTCAGATAATTCTTCCTGGACACATGGCAAGAGGGCATTTCCTAGGCTTCCTTAGAGTTCTATGCAGCCAAGAGATTCAATACTACTCAGCAGATGGAGGGAAACAAAGCCTGCATTAAACCCCCCTATCCACAAGTCTCTTTCTAGTCAGTGACTGAACGGAGAGGGTCCCAGGGGTCAAAGAGATGCTAGAATTCGGAGATGGAAGAACACAGGATCTTCAGTAACTCGTGAGCAGGGCGCTCCTTTATGAACCTGTATCAGATGGCAATTTGTGTCAAAAATAATCTCGTACTGTGTGAAACCCCGAAGTGTGACTGTTGTTTCCAGTGAAAGCTAAACTAATAAAATGTAAAAGCTATTTCTGAAGGCAAGGATTCCAAGTCCACACTCTCCCTTGCTCTGTTTTGTCTTAGCTCTCTTTACTAGCTCTGCAGATACATTTCTGTTTTTGTAAGAAGTCTGGTTAAAGCTATGCATACTCTCCCACGGTTAATCCACCCCCCACAATAGAAAGGGCCCTGCAGCTAAGCTGTCTCTCACAAAGACTCATCTAAACAGTGACCAGTGTCTCCACCTTTGACCTTTTCTTCCTCAGCCAGTGTTCTGTTCTGGGCTTCATTATATCAAGCCTGATTTTCTCATAACTCCTTCCAAATTTACCTTGTCCTGCCTGCCCAGCATGCCACCACCTTTAAATACACCTCCCTAAAATATGCCAGGTCCCAGTACCCTCTCCATTAGATTCTTCCACAGGAAGTCTACCAACAGCAAACATAAAATATCCCTTGACAAGCAATTTTATGCCAATGAATTTATAGATTTTGGCACAAAGCGACTATAAGCAATAGCAAAAGACCACAAACATAAACCATCCTGAGGTACAGCTTTATTAATTAAACCGTGGAGATCAATGAACTATACTTAAGACATTTAATATCTGCAGTTAAAAAGGTTAGATGGGGTACAGTAATGTATGTAACACACTAATTTTTTTTTTAATTGGGTCCATACAGTCACATACACTTTTGCAAAGACTGACTCTCCAAATGAACACACAGGAAACTGAGAGCAGCAAGTGCTTCCTGGGAAGGGAGGTGACTGCCTAGGGACCAGAGAGCTATTGTTTGAAGATTTTGCTCTATTCATGTTATGACTTTAAAACATTAAAATAAAACCCTGCTTCCTAGTGCTTACTCGATAAAACCCAAATCCCCTAGAATGAAAGGCTCTCCTCATTCTGGCTCCAACATGTTTATCCTGCTGCTCTCTCAGCAGACCGCACCATTCTCTGAACATTCCTCCTGCACCCTCTCTCTGTGCCTTTGTTTAGGTCGCTCCCTCCCCTGGAAAGTCCCGTCCCTGATCAGCAGAAACTAATCTCTCCCTTATCTCTCTGCTTTCTTTCTAACTGTGTGTTATGTACAGCTCTTTATCCTGGGTTTCTCTGCCTGAAGAGTAGGTGCTGTTCTTTCCTACAGGATGGCATGATGTCTTACACAAACGGTTCCAAATATTGCCTGCATCTTGAGCCAATTATAATCCTATGTGTCTCAGTAATGGCTTCTGGAGATGGCTGGAATCAGGGAGAAGGGCACATGCTTCTCTCTAGGAAAGGAACAGGATTGCTGCTAGTCTGCCCCATTGGGATGGAAGTCAGACAAGGTGAGGGATGCACACCCCTCAGCCTGGGGCATCTTGCAGGAGCAAGCATCCCCACTGGGCTTCCCTCCCCAGCCACCCTGTTTTAGCCAGACCCAGCAAGTCAGTGCCCCTAGTCCTACTAAACACTGAGCATAGATGCTATGGAGTCAGGTGGACAGCCTGAGGCTTCTTGGGAAGAAAGACATCCATTGCCCTGGACCACAGTCTAGGGTTTAAACTCAGTTGTCACAATTATTTGAAGACTATTAAGTTTATTTATGTTCCAAAGCAGGTCCACTAGAGAAGGACCATCATAGTCGTAAATATCAGGCCTGCTCTCCAGACACAACTGGCTAGGGCCCCTCCCCTTCCCCTTCCTGGCTCTGCAGGCTCTTGCTAAGAGCAGAAACCTGCACTCTGAGTCATAAGGACCAAGCTTGCCTGCTCAACCTAAGCATCACACACTTCTATATTTTTGTGTGGTGAGAGTGTGTTTGAGCTAGGGAGTGATGATCTATCTCCTCCTGTCCTGCCCACATCATGACAGGAGATTCAGGAACCAAGGCTCATATGCTTTCTCCTCAGAGAGCCACAGTGTCCTAAGGCAGAGGAGGCTACTGTTCTGGTACACTCTTCAATTCAGGACTAGCAATCCTGATTTCGTGTCTGCTGAAGATACCCCAGAGTTCTTGGCATCCCATCCTCATAGGTTGGTAAATACCACAGTATCCCTAAAATAATATTTTCCAGAGCATATCTCTAGTGTGACAATCTTGTAGGATTTTCCATGAAACATTGAAGGAGAGTCTGTGATCCAAAAGTTTGCAGAACACTGACTCCTAGACCAACCTCTGAGGATATTAAAAATTCACATTTGCATATCAAAGGCTTCAAGTCCTACAGCAAAGAGACATGTTCCCAGCTTTCTCAAAACATGTTTTCTCCTTTTTAGTGATATTTACAACCGTCCCTTGGCAGGAGTGTTAGATGGGACACATTTGGACAAAAGCAGACTTTAGAGTCCTGTGTATCCCCCACAGCGTTGCCTGAGGCCTGACTTAGCACAGGGGCTCAAGGAAGCACTTCTCTATCTCTTCCCAACACACATACCTTCTAGTGCTCAAGTGTTGGACAACCCAGGAGTGGGCCTTCTTCCTCTCTCTCTCTCTCTCTCTCTCTCTCTCTCTCTCTCTCTCTCTCTCTGCTGGTTCTTTCTTTCTCTGCTTCACCCTCAGGAAGCCCCAGTCAAGAAGCAGAGCATGACAGTTGGTGGCAGTGGTTCCAGGTTCTGGAATCAGCAGCAGCGGCCGAGCCCTAGTAGAACTGCAAAGTCTCAGACCCCTCCCTCCTGAGTTGGCTGCTCTGGGGGTGGGGTCTGGCAAAGCCAATCTGATCTGCTCTCCAGGTGACTCCCTCACAAATCCGTTTGTATAAGGGCTTAGCAATCGCTTTCTGTGATCAGGTTCTTTTGCACCCCATTCATACCCAGATACTTGTGTGGTTAATAAAGTGTACTGACAAAGTATCCCTGCTCCAGAATCTTCAAGGCTTTCAACTATAACCTCTCTAGGTTCCCATGGGGCCTTCCTTGACCATCTCCAGATATCTACCCGCTCCTCTGCTTTCTTTTTCTCCTCAGTGCTTATTGTCATGTGACTCCCGTTCTATTTCCAAGTTCCTATATTTATTTTCTCTCTGCTCCCTCCTATATGAAGGTCTGAACCTTGCTTCTGTGAGAAGGCATTATTGCCACGAGAGAACACAAGTTCCTCCTAGAAGCCAGAGATACGAAGATCTCTTGATACGGTAGTGGGGGATCAGCCACTGCACCTGGAGGATCAGATCCCTCCACTTAGTCTAGGGGGGGCTCTAGTAGAGGCGAGAATGAGGAGCAGAGTTGCAGCCTCTGGGCTGAGGTCAGAGCAGTCCCGCAGTCCTGTGCTGACCCATTCCCACTGACCCCAGCCCAGTGCCTCCTCCCTCACCAGGGAGACCGCAGCAGACTCGTGCCCACACAAGTTTGTCTGTCTGTCTTCAGCCTGCGTCTAATCTATGGGATCTACACACATGGATTCAGCTGATGGGGTGAGGGGAGTGTCAATGCTGAGCACGTACAGACCTCTGTCCTTGTCCCAGACAACGTAGTATGACAACTACTCATTCTGTATTTACTTTGTGCCAGGAATTACAAGCAATCTAGAGTTGATTTAAAGTATACACCAAGATCTGAACAGGACACACACACAAGTTTACAAAAAGATACTGCACATCTATAGATTTTGGTATCTGGAGTCTTCTGGAGCCACTGTCCCAGGATACCGAGAACAACTTTACTCAGCTTGGTAGTTGAAATGCAATGGAATGAAGGGAGGGTGTGGAAGAGTACTCTAATGTTGGGTTTTGTTCAGTTGCCTAGAAGCGTAGCCCCTACTTCGGGAGAGTGTATCTAGCACTGATACATTTATAAAGTATTTGACCTTTAATCATGCCTAATATTTTCAATCCGGAGAGCCTGCTTAAGCGCCTGCAGCCCTGCCCCTGGACCCCTATTCATCACAATTACTGCTCCAACTGTCGGAGGCAGGGCATGAAACAGCGCACACTGACGTCCAATATTTTATCACTAATAAAGAGAAACATCCCAAGTATTTGCACAGTTCTGATACTTTCCAGCTTTGAGCCCAGGAAAGGGGGAGCATGGTGATTTATGCTCACTGCCTGGCATTGTTAATTGGCCTTCTCAGCCAGGGGCCCTGAGCACTGCTTTTCCTTGCCCTTTAGCCATAGGCCACAGTGTGCAGAAAGCAGTTAGTGTGGGACACAGGAGGGCTCCCGAAGCACCCAGTAGGGCTTTCATCCACATCCAGGAAGTGGTGTGAAACACTACAAAAGGCAGCTTTTTCACGATCAAGGTTTGGCAAGAGCTTGCCTACACTGGTGGCTGCATAAACAGTCAAAATGTTTATGAGAAATCTTGTTCAAGTTGTTGCCACGGCTACAATCCTCCCAGAGTTCCCAGCCTTCCAAAGCTTCCTCCACCCTCATCCTCAGGCCATAGGGTGGCCACCCAGTCCCACTTTGTTCTCAGTTCAAAGCCCCTCCCTCTTTGCTTTCCAACTCTAAGAGGAAAACTCTGTTTCCAGACGGGGTGCTCAGAAGACCCACACACAGGCTAAACCTACATGACACCGAAAACATCTGCATAGAATGTATAGTGAAGAAGCAGATGTTTCTCCTTCGGGACAGCAGGTGCCTTAGCAGAGCCTTGGGGCTCAAGCCAGAAGAGGAAAGAAGAAAAGCATTCCTTCTGTGATCCTAGAAATGAAATGACATTCTGCCAAGTCCTTTAATTTCATTGTGACAAAGGTCTCCACATTCCACACTACCACCTTCTAGGGGAAGGGACCGTCCCATGGAAGAAGGTCTATATGAATGACCTTCTGCTTAGCCACGGACCTAACACCCAAGGGGAATTGGTCTGTAGGGGTACATGACTACTTGGCACTCTAAAAACAGCACCCAACTCCCCTCTTGCACCCCATCTTCTACCTGACAGGAGACAGGGAGTACATCCCATCCCATCAGTAAGGTAGGCTGAAATCCCCATGGAAGCTGTGGGGCACAGGAGACTATGACAGGCCAAAAGGGACAGAAGCCACAAAGAAGCAAAGAGAAAGTAATTAGCCCCACCCACCATCCTTTCGTTCCATCCACACTCTCTAGACAAACTGTGTTTCACTAACGTTTTCCCCTAGTGGCTTGGCTTAAGACTGAACACACTGCCCCAGCCTGCCTTGTGACACTCAGTACATTCCTGCAGAGCTCTTTTGCTCTTCCAGCCCTGGTACACAGACACATTCAGTCCTGCCTCCAGTTTTCCTATCCCTGGTGTGATGCTAACACAAACCCAGGTCTCCTTCCCACTTCTGCACTCTGCATGTAACATAAAACACACTCCTCAATACTTTTTAAATTTTTCATTTATTCATTTATTTATTGGGGACAGGTAGATTACACACCAAGGCAAGCACGCACGTGGCTGTCAGGGGGGCAACTTTCTGGGGTCCTATTGGCCTCGGGGATTATACTCAGGTCTTTGGGTTGTTGGCAAGTGCCTTTACTCCATGAGCCATTTTGCTGGCCCCAACACTCCCCAGCCCTGTTCTCAACTCCCCCGTCTTCCTGAGAGTAGCCTAAAGGACAGTCCTCCAGTGGGCTCCCCTCTATCTTCTAGCCCTGGGTGTAACACTGAAGGTGCTCTTTCTGTCCCCTCTGACAGCCCCCAGTCCCTGACACAATCTAAACTTGCTTTCCAGTCTTGTCCTCAGTTTCCCCAGTTCCTGATGATCTTCAGTCCTCCAGCTCCAAGTGTAACACTAAACACACACCAACTCCTCTCCCCAGCTACACACTATGCTCAGCGCAGTCCTCCGTCCCAAAGTCCCAACCCCTCCAAGCCCGAGCTCAGAGCTGCACAGGTTCGTTCGCCTGGCTTTCATCTCTGTCCCAGTTCTGGCCACATCACCAGCACACTCTTAGGGTCCAGCGCACACAGCCCCTGTTCATTCTCTCACTCTTCAGGTGAGGCACTGTAGTCCATGCCCTGGACTCCCTCATACTCTGTGTTAGCATCCAAAGCCTGTGGCGACTCATGGGCGGGTCTCAGAGACCTGTTGCCAGAGCAATGGCCACCATATTCCCAGAATCCATTGGGATCGCCTCCCACCTATACCTGGCCGTACGTCACCACTCATATAAATACGAGGAACATTCCTTTCTCTCTCTCTCTCCCTCCTCTCTCTTTCCGCGCTACTGCCCCCTCTCTACCTCTCAATTAAACCTCTTACATGGAAGTGTTTGGGCCTAGTGTGTGATGCTTTCTGACGCGGTCGCTGCCGAGCCCATCACTCTGTATCTGTCACAACAAATTTGTCTCTCAAAGCTGCTTTCCTTTGGAGCAGCTTCTCCCTTGTGCTATCTCCAGAAGGTTCTTGGCCTCCTACAGTGATCTTTTGCCCTATCTCAGCACAAACAAGTATGGGCTGGGAAATGGATTGGGAAGGAAAATGGGGGTGGCAACAGTTGCTGTCCACTGATCACTGGAACTGAATGGCCAGGGCAAGCACTGGGCTTTGACCTCAGTGCTTCTGTCTCTGAAACTGAACTGCAAGCTGGTGTCAAGTACCCATGAGTAAAGATCTGATTTCCATGACAATTGAGAAATCAAGACCTGGGTTGTAGTTACAACTGAAGAGATGGCTCAGTAAGTAGAGGCAGACTTGAGTGGAGAGCCTCAGAATCCACATAAAAGGTTAAGTTTGTTGGCATCCATTTGTAATTCTAGGGATGGCAAGATAGGAGGTGAGACAGGCAGATCCCTCTCTGGCCAGCTAGTTTAGCCTGCTTGGTAAAGATCCAGGCCAATCAAAGACCATCTCAAACCAAAGGCACAAAGGCAGAGGAACGAATGATACAGGGGTCACAATGCCCATTGTTGTCCTCTGACCACCACACAGATGTGTGCACACAAAAACAAGTGACCATGACCACAATATAAAAAGAGTCTATTCTTTGATATGAACTTTGGGATTTTTTTTTCTTGCATTTTTAGGAAATTTGCAGTGTTAAGCAATGCTTTTCAGGCCCTGAGCTTTCCACATGAAGAATTTCTTCCCTGGAACCACACAGTAGCCTGAGACAGAAGTGAAGGCTTCCTTTTAGATTCGAGGTCTGAAGAGAAAGATAGGATTTAGACACAGAGAGCTAAAGCACAGGTGACCCAACCCACCTTCTCCAGGTCCCCCAGCTTTTTAGCTCCCTGGGTTACAAGTTTATAGGGATTCTGGATCCGTGGTTTCCTATGGTCGCTTTTACAGATCTTGTTAATTTATTACCCATGGTTACACTTTTAATGGAAATCATGAAGAAATGGCAAAGGAAACATGAGCTAATTTTTTTTTCCAGTGACACATTTCACTGCTATTTAAATAGCCATTTTGCCAAACCAAACACAGCGCTTACAGCCAGCGGTGACACATAAAGGGGATCACTGTGGCCGACTGGGCCTGTGGCCTCCAGAGCAGGCGAGACTTTCTCTCAGCTTCCCCAGGAATAGATGCCAAAGAGGGTGGAGTGGGAGGGGCTGGAGCCCAGAGTCGGTGACCAGTGCCTCCACCTTCCTCAGGCAAGGTTGAGGGTCCACTCCCCATCCCCTGAGAGGTTCTGGGGTGACCATGCCCCATCTTCAGCCTTGATAAGCCCTCCCCTTGCCGCCCCGGGTGCTGTGGCTGAGCAGCCCTGCACTACAGCAGGATTTGCTCACGCCTGTAACTGGGAACATTACTGGGTTGTTTAAAACCAGAGAGAGACGCTGGGGAAACCCAGGCTCACTTCATTCTAGTTCTATGGCAGCAGCGACAGCCTTGCTGTGGCCACACTTGCACAGGGCTTCTTTGTTGGGCAAACCCAGAGCCTCTGCCTTCTCCTACTCAAAACAACCTCTAACTTGGGCCTCTGATACCTTCCCACTCCATTTTAGGGGAGTGGATGTGGGGGCTGTGATGTCACCAAGCGTTTATTAACTTATCAAGAAGCTGGCTGCGATCATGGTACTCAGTGAGAGGGATTCCAGGACTGGGGTTGCTGTAGCAGAGAGAACGAATCCATGGAGTTTCTGGCCATGACTGGATAAAAGAACAGAAGTGACGGCCAGATGCTCTAAGAGCAACAGTTAGAACCTCCCAGATTAAAAAATGCAGTGCGAGTAAGGGAAGCCAAGGGGCTGATACTATGCTTTGGAGACCTAGAGTCAGTTGCCTAAGTTCAGGGGATCCACCAGAACCCAGTGACATCCCCATTGTCTCTAGTTGAGAAAGGCACTCCAAGAAGGAGCCATTGAACAAGCAAACAACTTTCTGGAGGGAGCCAGCCATTCAAGACAGCAGAATCCTGAATGGATTTCTGCCCCACTCTGGCTGCAGAAAAAGCTGGCTATTTCTTGGAGGTATTCTGTGCCTTCGCCTCCTGCTGGGTGTCCAGGTGGGCACAGCAGAGAACAGCTATGCCAGAATACAGGCAGCAGGCATGCTGGCATGTCAGAGGAAAGCAGTCTCCCTCTGTTTTCCAAAGAGAACCCCACTTCAGTGAGACTTGAGAGAAGTTAACTGTCATCCCCTTCCTTGCCAAAAAGAATATTAAATTCACTGACCGCATTTTTCCAAACCAAAGTGCGGAGGCCATTAGATCAACGCTCAGGCTTGGGCTCTAGTTGCCAGGCACCCCACACGTTTCACTTTGCGTTATTAACATTTAAACCAAAGCAGCTGTGCTCAGCCCTCTTAGAGCCCAGAACCTGCCCAAGGCCCTCACGGTGATTTTTCTCAGGGGCCAAATGCACCAGCTAGCAAGCCCACCACTGACCCCATGCCTTTGGCCTTGTGGAGTAAATTTCTCCGGTAGCCAGCCACTCCTTGATGACATTTCTGAGAGTTCTTTTGAGCGGGGGTGGGAGGACTGTTGATGGATCCTGATCAAGCGTGCCTGAAAGTCCTCAAGGGGACAAACAGGTAAGATCAGCTCTGTCTCTGGGCTTGCCTCCTCCATTACAGGAGTAGCTCTCACACTATGCCAAGCATTTGATCTTTGAAGATGGGATTCTCCTTCTAGACATTTGCAAGTTTAAACCTTATGAAAGAGAGACAGAGAGGGACAGAGACAGAGACAGAAAGAGACAGAGAGCACTTTGGAAACTTGCTTCATATCATTCAGCTCTGCCTAGAGTTCTCTAAAACTGTGCTACAGACATAGGGGCACCGTCTATCTCAAACACAGTTCTCCCACAAACCTTTTGCCCCAGGATGTATCACCCTGTAACCTGCATAATGACTACACACCTCTCTTTGACAAACCAACTTTGTGTGCTTCTCGCTATATTGCAAACCTTTGTTTCTATACCAATAAAAACAGTGCTTACTGCATGCTTGCTCCGTGTGCAGTGTTTTACATAACATATAACATGCAATTCTCACAACAGTCCTCTGAAGTTACAAATATAGTTATCTCCATTCCACAAAAGCAAAACTGAAGCTTGCAGATGGTGGACGGTTTGTGTCTTGATTGATGTCTCTCTCTCTCTCTCTCTCTCTCTCTCTTTTTT
>JADRCD010206115.1:12883-25989 GCA_019843815.1 Montemys delectorum | reverse complement strand
TTGGGGAGGACTGTGGAAGGACTTTGGAACTTTGAGCTAGAAGAGGCACTGGTTGTTAAGAACTCTGTGGGATGTTCTGTGGGAGCTTGGAAGATCATGTTGAGAACAGTGCAGAGATGCAGGCCTGGCTTGTGAAATTTCAGAGGGAAGATTAAAGACACTTATCAGGGCCATGTTGTTTTGATTGTGAAGATTCTGTGGTTCTGGTTAGCTGGGGCTGAAGTATCAGCTGTGATTAACAAGATACCAGAACTACTAAAGTGAAAATTTTACATTACTGGGACTATTGATGCTGGTTAGCTGGAGCTAAGAAATTAGTGGTGATTAAGAAGAGATCAGCATCACTGAGGTGACATCTTCTGGGAAGTGTTTTCTGAGAGCACAAAGATGCTGTGTTCCAAAGATAGCCAAGGTTGTACCTTGTGCTGCAGCAGGACTTGATAATGTGTAAGAGTCACCCAGGTGGTACTGGTTTTGACAGCACAAAGGGGTCATGGAGAGCAGCTGAGGCTTGGCACAGTGAGAGGCCATGGAAGGCCATAAGTGAAGGTGCAGCTCAGTTTGCAATTGATGGCCCAGGACTGAAGGTATCATGCAAGGGAGTTGAGGCTTGGCACCAGGAAGACAGTCTATGAGAGGCTATTGGTAAAACCTAGTTACACCAGTGTTTTGGGAATGCCAGTACCATGCAATGACCACCAAGGATAGCAGCAGTAATGGAGTACAGGCATCTGGAGCCCAGAAGACAAGATGTGTGCTACAAAGGGCAGCTCTGAAGAGGTGACTCAAGCCCTTGGAGAAGCCCAGAAGATTGTGAGTTGGATCCCAGACATTGGTTTTGCTTTTGATTGTGACTGTGCCCTGATATTTTTCTTTCTTGAAGGAAGAATGTATTTTAGTGGAGCCCACAGTTAAGAGACTTTGAATTTTAAAAGATATTGGACATTTTAAATTGATTGAACTTTAAATATGGGACTATGGGACTTTAGATTTTGGGGATGAATAAGAAAGTAAGGGTTGAGGCTTAATAGTGATGTGTTTGTGTGTCAAGTTGACAAGGGGTCAATTTTACTGGCTGGTTTTGTGTGTCAACTTGACACAGGCTGGAGTTATCACAGAGATGGGAGCTTCAGTTGGGGAAGTGCCTCCATGTCTTAGTCAGGGTTCTCTAGAGTCACAGAATTTATGGTAGTCTCTATGTAGTAAAGGGATTTATTGATGACTTACAGTTTGTAGTCTAACTCCCAACAACAGTCGCAGCAGCAGCTGTGAATGGAAGTCCAAGGATCCAGCAATTGCTCAGTCCCACAAGGCAAGCAGGTGAAGCAGAGAGAGCCTTCCTTCTTCCAATGTCCTTATATAGGTCTCCAGCAAAAAGTGTGGCCCAAGTTAAAGGTCTGTGCCACCACACATTTAACCCCAGATGACCTTGCTTGAACTCGTAGATCTTCCAGTCTTAATCTTCTAGGATTCATAGCCACTATTCCACCACACCCTTAATCCCAGATGATCTTGAACTCATAGAGCTTTCTATGTTAATCCTATGGAATTCGTAGCCACTATTCCTCAAGGTCTCCATGCCAAGATTCAGGTCAGAAACTTGTATCTCTCAGCCTCCAGATTAGGGCCACAGGTGAGCCTTCTAATTCTGGATTGTAGTTCATTTCAGATGTAGTCAAGTTGACAACCAGGAACAGCCACTACACTCCATGAGATCCAGTTGTGGGGCATTTTCTCAATTAGTGATCAAGGGGGTAGGGCCCCTTGTGAGTGGTGCCATCCCTGGGCTGGAAGTCTTGGGTTCTATAAGAAAGCAGGCTGAGCGAGCCAGAGGAAGCAAGCCAGTAAAGAACATCCCTCCATGGCCTCTGCATCAGCTCCTGCTTCCTGACCTGCTTGAGTTCCAGTCCTGACTTCCTCTGGTGATCAACAGCCATGTGGAAGTAAGCTAGATAAACCCTTTCCTCCCCAACTTGCTTCATGGTCATGATGTTTGTGCAGGAATAGAAACCCTGACTAAGACAATCATATATTGACTATGTCAATATAGTCTTCTGCTCCCTCTATTTTAGAGAAACTTATTCAGCAGGGAATTGAAAACATAAGAATATATCTAATAGTGACTTTCTTAGCTAATAGACTCCAAATGATTCAGAGAGTGATTATATTTGAAAATACTATTATTGCTTTTCAATTACTGAGCTACTACTAAGAACTGTAATGTCTATTAAAATTCACAAATATTCTAAAAATTTTATAGAAAATGCTTGCTTATCTTTTCTAGATATTATTCTGTCTCAATATTTAATTACAATTTAATTCTTAATTAAAAACTCTCAATTTATAAGGTAGAACAAAATCATTTCAAATGAGTTATACTCCATTATGCTTTTCTAAAATAATAATTTATAGAAAGAAAATAGCCAATGTTGCATTTTTATTGCTTATATAACCACAAGACAAGACAACTACAAAACAACCGAGTTCAACTAATTGGACATGTACCTGAGGATTAGCTTCTACAAGCTGCTGTAGGGACAGGAACTCAAAAATGTTCATAGTTAGACAAGTCCTTAGAGAATGAGTATTTATGAGTGTTTGATAGTTATATAAAGAAAGTGATCACAAAGTGTCAAAGTTAAATTGATAAATAATATAATGCTATATATTATTCTGCATAGGAAGGATATTCATGTTGTAGTATTATAATATGGAATCATACACAGGCATGTATCAATATGAAAAACAAGCAAAGTAAACATTGTCAATAGATAAGACTTAGATAAAGGGAAATGTTAGTTTTATTTATGTTTCTCAAAACTTAAAATTTTATTAGTTATAATTGTGGATAAAGACTAGTTAGTAATCCTACTTTTGACTCTTCTCATTAATGACATTTACTCATTTACTTTTAATGGAGATTACTAAGAAGTAGACTTGGCAAACATTTTATGTATGTTTTGAAATTTTAAAAGATTATCATTATGTGAAGGTTCCAGAGCTCTCTGCATGGTAAATTTGCAATCCATCTCTGTCTCCAGCATCTTTAATATTCTATCTCTGTCTGTCCTTTCTCATTCTCTTCCCTTGTCTTCAGCTCAGCAAGGTGTCATCACTTTTACTTTCAAAAAGAATATATGATATCTTTGCCTAAGCCCTTTCTCTGCATAGTTAAAAGCTGTGGCAAGTGAATTTAATAGGAGGTACAGGTCTTTATCCCATTGCAGAGTCACAGTAATGGGCCCTGACATTATAGTGGGGAAGTGGGGGTCCTCTCACTGTTCTCACCTCATTCCACTGTTATCAGCTTAATTGATCCTGGTCTTGTAAGAAGGTAATTTGTGTCAGAATGGCACAAAGGGAGAACTAATAAAAGGCTCTCCCTTTTAGAACCTTGCCTGGCAGATTTATGTTCATTAGCATCATGGAGTAGAAGGGGGTGAGAGAAGATAAGGCTTAAGAGAGCTGTTTCCTCAGTGGACCAATTAAATGAGGTTGTTTGACATAGAAACAAGTTGGACTTCTTAGGTGCATCTTACCTAAACAGCAATTTAGCAACTATAGTGCATAAAATATCATTTGGAGGTAATTATGGATGGAAATTCTCTCTAATGCTTAGAAAAGAGAATGTGGTGTTACAGAGTAACAAGTATATAACAGTGAATCTAATGCCTCATGTTCTTCATTAAAGAGAAGAAAACATAAGATTATTTTTTTGCCTTATGTATCATTTAAGGTTTTCTTAGAGAGAAATAATTCTGAGAATACATATGCTTTTATTCCCTAGTTGGTAAACTGATATTCATAAGTAACAACATTTTATTTCTTATATAACTAGGATCTTGGCACTTAAGTAAATTTCAAAATCAAGTCACTGACTGGTCAGAGTAGTGATAGTGGAGAAGAATGTGCGTTCTACAGTTGCAGTGATTCCATATATTCATGCTCACAGTGATATATGTACATGGATGCTCACATCCACACTTTTGAGAATAACTGAGAGCAACATTTTGCAAGATTTAGTACAGACAGTGCTTATGAGTCAAAGGGCAAATAGTCCAATAAAAACCACTGCTTTATATTTAAAATATTAATTTAATTATAATAAGGCCAGGTAAAAGATATTCAATAGAACTTAAAAGTTTCTTCTCAGCCACAAAAGCCATGAGTAAACAACAACAACAACAACAACAAACCAAACAAACAGAGAAAAACAATAATCAGAATGAAAGGAAAGCTTTACAGAATGGAGAACTCTTAACTACTTCAGAGAACAGTCACCAGAGTATACACTGACATCTACAATATGCAAAAACCTCAAAAATTAAACACCAGAAGATTGAATGGTCCAATGAATAAGTGAGAAAAAATACTGAGTAGACACTTTTCAAAAGAATTTCAAGTTACCAATAAATACATGGAAAAAACATGCCTCATGATCAGGAAACTATACATCAAAACTGAGCTTCCATGTCTCTGTAGTCAGAATATCTGTCTTCAATAAAAACAATACAAAGCAAAATACTTGTTAGTAAGGATTTACAGGCTGGGTTAAGAAAGCCTTACAAATGGTGATTAGGAGTGTAAATTATTATATCCACTATGAACTTTGGTATGGACACTCTTCAAAAGGTAAAACTGAAACTACAACATGATCTAGCTATATGATATCTGGATATGTGCCCAAAAACTCAAACATAGAATACTGTATAGATACATACATACCCATGTTTATTGTAGTACTATTTGCAATAGCTGTCATATAATGAGCCTGGTGCCAACCAGTAAGTGAATGAATCATTATCTATAAAGAAGAGTTAAACTACCTTACTTTTAGGAAAACAAATATAAGAGGAAGTCATTGTGTTAAGCAAGATTAAGTCAGAATCAGAAAGACAATTAGTATGTGTTTTCTTCCGTATGTGTAATCTTAAAACTTAAAAATATCATTGAAAGTAGTAGATGATAAGTCAAAAAGTAGAGCATTGGGTGGGAGGTAATTGTGAATGATAGGGGAAAGATACAATCAAGTGCCATATGTACATGTGTTAAAATGTAATAAAACTCATTATGTTATACAATTAATACACGATAATAAAAGTGAAAAGAAGCTGGTCTTGTTTTAAAGACTGTCCTAGCAGTACTGTTGAAGACAGTGGGATAATGTGTTTTGATTGTCCAGCATCTGGACTTATCTGGGTCTCCCCCAAATCTGCATATGTCTCTCTTTTCTAACTGTGATGTGTCTCCATATTCTCAAGTGTGGTTGAGGGGTGGGATTACTTTATAGCTTAACCTTTGCTGAGTAGACTGAGATAGACACAATTATTACAAGGTTGACAAGACTGTGAGATATTTCATTACAGAACTTAAGTTAGATGGTGTCACCATTCAATTTATTTCTTTTATTACTTTAATTTTTATGTTTTAATTAAATTAGAATGATATAATTTCCCCTCCCCCTTTCTTCCATCCAGCCCCCTCCACAGCCACTCTCCCTTGAACCCCTTTTAGTCTTTCCCCACTTTCATATCTTTTCCTTTCATTATATTTGTTATAGATAGACACATGTCTGAGTGTGTGTGCGTGTGCATGTGCGTGCGTGTGTGTGTGCGTGTGTGTAGTTTCAGGCTGACAACAATTTCAGAATTGGACAACATGTAAAGTGGCTCATCCCTAAGAAGGGCTAATTCTCCTTTCCCATCGGTAATTAGACACCTATAGTTCTTTGTCTACATATGGAAATCCATGAAATTTCTCCTTTTCAGATTAACACGTCCATTTTCTATTGTGTTGGTCTTGTTTTGTAAATCATTTTTAGACGATATTGTTTCACAGCAGACATCCTGGTATTCTGGCTCTTACAATCTTTGTGACTATGCTTTAGTGTTTTCTGAGCCATAGATACAGGATCTGTGAGGTAGATGCCCAGGATTTGTTGATGTCTGCATTGTGTCCTGTTGTGGTTTTCTGTGATGATCTCCACTTGCTGTGAAGAGAAGCTTCTTTGATGAGAACTGGTAGCTATGCTATTTCTGGATGTATATAATACATCTATTAACTCTTCCTCCTACCCCTTTTCACCTCTTACTCAGCACAGGTAAATATTATTCATTTATAGTAAAATTCTGAATAATTTTAAGCAACAAACTGATCCCAATTCTTTTATTTTCACCATATTGCCATATTTCCTGACAGCCTAACCTTACACGGGCTGATCACTCACTGTAGGTACACTTTGTGACTATGGATAAAATATTAATTATGGCAACTGGCCATTAATAACTTAAAGTTACCTCTTTCACGGCACTTTTTCCTGTCTGGAATGTGTGTGTTTGGTAAGATTTGGAAATGAAATTGGAGATAGGAGAAGAATCTCTATTAGATTGGTAGTAAATGGAGGTACGTTCTGTAGATGTTAGGTCTGGTTCTACCTCCCAGGCCTATGATCCCAGAAATAAGACTCAGATTCAAAATTTATTTACAAATACCTTGGTCACATAGATAGTCTCTTTTCTGACTAGATCATAACTAAAATACCCCATTTATTTTAACTTCCTTTCTGCTGTGACTCCTTACTTGTGCTTACATACCATGCATCATTCTCCTATAGCTTCCTAGGTGACTTTCCTGCCTGGCTGTTTCCCGGAATTCTCTCTCCTGATGTTCCACCTCCTATTTCCTGCCTATTTGATACCATAGGTCATCAGATTTATTATTGACAGGTGCTACATCCATACAGACATAAGATATTCTTTCTGAAGTTCTCTTTTTAGTTCAATAGCAGGGGTTTTTTCAAAGACAAATTAAATATAATTATAACAGTTATGAAAATTATAGGGTATGATATACATTTACAACGTCCAGTCCCATAGTATGTGGTAATTGAGGCAAACTTTCTATTATCTATCTTGTCTTGTATTATTAGTCTAAAAACATCTTCTTAGACCTAGAACATCATCTAAAATCCTAAACGAATTAAGTTTACAGTAAGATTATCTAGTCTTCAACCTGAGAAGGAACAAATATTACATGAGTATACAGGAAGTTTAGGGATGCTGCTTCCAAAAATTATAGAAATGACAGGGACAGCTGACTACCTGGACAGTCCTCAATATTCTCTCTAATGTTCAAGGCTCTATCTTCAGCCTTTTGGGCCAATACATCTGATAGACTTTTTATGAAGCAGGAATTATGAAGGACTTGCTTATGCTGTATTGGCAGAGCTTGGCTGACTTTCCTGTATCTGTTTGTCCTTTCTCGATAGTATTTTGTCTGTAGTTGCAACATGGACATTTTCTTTGTCCAGTGGCTAGCTTGCCATAATTGAAGTAACTCCTTATGGAAATTATTGATAATTATCATCATCTTTTTTGAAGTGAAAAGGGGGAGCTGGCAGAAGCATAGCTATCTTATAGTCAAAAGGCCTTAAACTAATAATAAAAAACCCTTTAAATGCAATATTCTGAGAGTCTTTGAGGTTTTTGAAGACCACCTATATATTCCTAGCTTATCTTAACAAGTAAATGATGCCCGTCTCCCCTTACCTATTATCTGTGCAACCCAGGATGTGTATTTATGTGATGATCTAAACTAATATCTGACATAACCATGAGTTTGACTGTATGATTATTAATCCGCATTTCTTAATTATCCATAATAGTTTGTAATAGCAGGTATTAGAAAGACTGGGACTAAACCATGTATATTAAATGAGTTGCATAAGCACAATGGCTATCTAAGAGTTGAAACATAATATACAGTGTGTTGTTACAAAATTAACCTTAACTTTGTATTAAAATACAATGATTTATACCAATGAAAATCTTAAACCTGTATCAATATACAATAATCCATATCAATGTAAACAAAAATAACATCATTTCAGAATATTGATAGCTCTAAATTGAAGAGCAGACTCAACAATCTACCGTTTTAGTCTATCATTTGTCTAATTTTTTATAATATTTTTTATTGGATATTTTCTTTATTTACATTTCAAATGTTATCCCCTTTCCCAGTTTCCTCTCCCGGAAACACCCTATCACATCCCCCCTCTCCCTGCTTCTATGAGGGTGTTCCTCTACCCCCATCCATTCCCACCTCCCCTCCCTCAATTCCCCTACACTGGGGCATCTATCCAGCCTTTGTAAGACCAAGGACCTCTCCTCCCATTGATACATGAAAAGGCCATCCTCTGCTACATATGCAGCTGGAGCCATATGTACTACTTTGTTAATGACTTAGTCCCTGGGAGTTCTGGTTGGTTGATATTGTTGTTCTTTTTATGAGGTTGCAAATTTCTTCAACTCCTTCAGTCCTTTTTCTAACTACTCTATTGGGGACCCTGTGCTCAGTCCAATGGTAGGCTGCAAACATCTGCCTCTGTATTTGTAAGGTTCTGGCAGAGCCTCTCAGGAGACAACCATATCAGGCTCCTTTCATCATGCACTTCTTGGCATTCACAATGGTGTCTAGGTTTGGTAACTGTATATGGGATGAATCCCCAGGTGGGTGTCACAGTCTCTGGGTGGCCTTTCCTTCAGTCTGCTCAACACTTTATCTCCATATTTGCTTCTGTGAGTATTTTGTTCTCCTGCTAAGAAGGACCAAAGCACCCACACTTTGGTCTTCCTTCTTTTTGAGCTTCATGTGGTCTGTGAATTGTATCCTGGTTATTTGGAGCTTTTGGGTTAATATCTACTTATCAGTGAGGGCATACCATGTGTATTCTTTTGCAATTGGGTTTTCCCCCTTTTCCTTTCACCCCCTTTCTCTTACCTAAGAAAACAAGATATAGAAAAGGAAAGAAAAAAGAAATCCCTGAATCTAACCTCCGTCTTTTGTTTCCTCCCTGTATAAGACCATAACTACCCCCTAAAATGACAACATTTCTATCACTCATAGGATGACCAAAATCATCCACACCGATTTAAGGGACTGGAACAACAGTCTTCTAATAATTGCTTCCTGCTGAATTGTGGCAAATAATTCTTAGGGGGGGCCTAAGACAATTAGAAAAATAGCCTTAAGAAAGCTAGCTATAGCATTTGTTGTCTAGTCTCTGTATGCTGAGAAAGTTCAGGGCTTAACTAAATCCTGACTGGAACACTCTGGAACACTCTGGAATACTATCTAAACTAGCTATTTTGATGTTTTCAAGGAAGCATACCTTTAAAGGAAACAGCATTGATGCAGTTGAAGCTAGATCAGGTCTCAGAATCCTCAAAGATAGATGTTGCCAGGGGTATTTCTTTGGCCTTATATTCTGCAATATACAAACTTTACAGCAATATATAACTCTATAGAGACATTTGTATGAAATGTACAGGATGCACAGATCAATTAGTGATTTCGTGCTCCATGTTTGAGCAGGTGAAAAACACATGTCTTTCTTTTGATTGGGGAATTGAGTCCATTGATGTTAAGAGATATTAAGGAATAGTGATTGTTGTTTTCTGTTATTTTTCTGTTGTTAGAGGTGGAATTATGTTTGAGTGGCTATCTTCTTTTGGGTTTGTTAAAAGATGATTATTTTCTTGCTTTTTCTAGGGTGTAATTTCCCTCCTTGTGTTGGAGTTCTGGATTATCCTTTTTAGGACTGCATTTGTGGAAAGATTGTGTAAATTTGGTTTTGTCATGGAATATCTTGGTTTTTTGATTTATGGTAATTGAGAGTTTTGCTAGGTATAGTAGCCTGGTCTGGCATTTGTGTTCTCTTAGGGTTTGTATGACATTTGCCCAGGATCTTCTAGCTTTCATAGTCTCTGGTGAGAAGTCTGGTGTAATTCTGATAGGTCTACCTTTGTATGCTACTTGACCCTTTTCCCTTATTGCTTTCAATATTCTTTCTTTGTTTTGTGCATTTGGTGTTTTGATGTGATGGGTGGAATTTCCTTTCTAGTCCAAACTATTTGGAGTTCTGTAGGCTTCTTGTATGTTTATGGGCATGTCTTTCTTTTGGTTAGAGAAGTTTTCTTCTATAATTTTGTTGAAGATATTTACTAGCCCTTTAATTTGGAAATCTTCACTCTCTTCTATACCTATTATTTTTAGAACTGATCTTCTCATTGTGTCCTGGATTTCCTGGATGTTTTGGATTAGGAGCTTTTTGCATTTTGTATTTTCCTTGACTGTTGTGTCAATGTTTTCTATGGTATCTTCTGCACCTGAGATTTCCTCTTCTATTTCTTGTATTCTGTTAGTGAATCTTGCATGCATGGCTCCTGATATCTTTCCTAGGTTTTCTATCTCCAAAGTTGTCTCCCTTTGTGAGTTCTTTATTGTTTCTATTTCCAGTTTTAGATCCTGGATGGTTTTGTTCAATTCCTTCACCCATTTGGTTGTATTTTCCTGAAATTCTTTAAAAGGTTTTTGTGTTTCTTTTTTAAGGGCTTCTACCTGTTTACTTGTGCTCTCCTGTATTTTTTTATGGGAGTTATTTATGTCCTTATTAAAGTCCTCTAACATCATGACGTGTGATTTTAAATCAGAGTCTTGCTTTTATGGTGTGTTGGGGTATCCAGAGCTCACTGGGGTGGGAGAACAGGGTTCTGGTGATGCCAAGTAGCCTTGGTTTTTTGTGAATGCTCTTGTCCTTGCCTTTCGACATCTGGTTATCTCTGGTGTTAGCTGGTCTTGCTGTCTCTGACTGTGGCTTCTCTTTCCTGCAAGCCTGTGTGTCAGTACTTCTGGGAGACTAGTTCTCTCCGGGAGGAATTTGGGTATGGAGAGCTGTGGCACAGGGTTAGCTCTGGGCCACAGACAGAAACAGGAAGTTCCTGTCCCTGGCTGTTCCTTGGTTCCTGTGTCCTGATGGCTCTGGATGGGTCAGGAATTGAGCAGAAGTGGTAGTTTCGCCTGTGTTCCCAGGTGTGTCAGCACTCCTGGGAGACCAGCTCTCTCTCAGTGGTATTTGGGTATGGAGAGCTATGGCATATGATCAGCACCAGGGGCAGACAGAAACTGGGATGTGACAAATGTCTTTCTTTAGAACTTAGTTTGATCAGCCAGACAGTGGTTGCGAATGCCTTTAATCCCAGCACTTGGGAGGCAGATTTCTGAGTTCAAGGCCAGACTTGTCTACAGAGTGAGTTCCAGGACAACCAGGGCTGCACAGAGAAACCCTGTCTTGAAAAATGAACAAACAAAACAAACAAACAAACAACAAACAAACAAAAAAGTATAGACTGATTCAATCCCACAACCCCTTTTCCATTTAGGTCTACTCTGTGTTGACCTCTCTCAAAGAGGCTATCCCATATCACCATAGCCATTGTATTTATAACCAACTTCAGTTTGATAATTTAAAACAATTTAAAACTATTATTATTGTTGTTGTTATTAATTTAGGCAAAGTATCTCTGTGTAGCCCATGCTGACTTATTATATTTGCTCTTTAGATTAGGCTGGCCTTGAACTCACAAGGAATCTATCTGTCCCTACCTTTATCTGTCAAGTATTCAGATCAAAGGCATGGATTTATTTATTCAGATTCTATATACCTTTGAAAATATTTATATAATTTTTTATTCTTTTCTCCCTTCTTTGGAGATTACTATCTATGTAGATTTATTAATCTTACCTTTTGTCTCTTAATATAATATTCTCTGTATTCAACTTCATTCAAATTCCCTTCCATCTAATGTATAAGCATATTCCCAAGTAACAATGTATCTGCTTAGAAGTTTTGCCTTGGGTTTATGTGTCATGTACTACGGTGAGCTGTAATCAGTTCTCCCAGGGGAGTCCACCTTTAATGAGACTAGTTGCTCAAAGTAGTGTTGACACCCTACCTCATTTAGGTTAGCAAGTCCCCGATCTATGTAATTTTAAATTAAACCACTGTCTGTCAGTGTATCCAATTGGATATTATGATGGCATATCACATTTAGAACTCAACTGGCATCAATCCCTTGTCTTTTTAAATTTAATACAATATCTTATTGTCTCTATGACATATGTGTTTGATTTATTTTTTTCCTTAGACAGAAACTATTTGTAGTCTGTATTACCAAGTCAAAGATTAATGTACAATACAATTAATTAGCTTAACAGTATTATTTTCTTATTTTCTTGTCTCATGGCCTCTGGATTCCTTAGTTGGTTGCTTTTCTTCTCCTGGAAAGATAAAAGCAAGCAACTTTGCCCCAGCCCTAACTGTGGGTTCTTACATTAACTAGCAGAATATATCTCTCCTAGGACAAAATGCTTTTTGGCAACAAAAAAAGGAATTATCTTTCAATTTGAAATTATAAACATTTATGTGGATGAATATAGTTATTATATTCCCCTTTATATAAATTTAAGATTGATGTGTATATATTTTTTTAAATTATTAAGGACATTTGTAGTTATTATTACTAAGGAAAAACCTACATAGTACATTTAAGGAAAAAAAAATGTGTCATTTTAAAGTTTAGACTGTTGTTTGCAAGCAGCTGAATCTATCACCAGGGAGTCCCACCAGACTTTACTGTGCAGCCCAAGCTGGTCTAGATTTCAGAGCTATGCCTGTCTCTGTGTTCCGTATCTGCTGCGTTTTAGCTCAGATGTGGTGCTGAGCCTGGCCACGCACCCACTCCTTGGTTACAGGGAGGGGCGTTTTGGCTTTCAGTCTGAGTCTGGCTGCTGAAGCTGGGGTTGCATTTCCCATGCTCTGAGCTCAGAACATTAATTCCCATAGGATAGGGCTGGGCGGATGTGCTCGAGAGAACCGGAAGTGGCTTATCCAGTATCCCTGGAAGTTTCCATAGGTTTTGCCATCCACCTACATCAGCTACATCAGCTGCATTTAGCCTGTATGACCTGAAGCTGGTTCTTTGCCCTTGGCTAGCCAACATCTGCTGTGCTATGCTCTTGGAAAAGCTCCAACTTTTGCGTTTTTGTTTTTAAATGTAGTAGGGGCTTCGTTAAACAGCCTCCTTCTGCGCTACCTTTGCAGGTTAGGAAACCTCCTTCCCAGCTGTTTGTCTTGTGCTGTTCTGGGAAGCTTTGGCTTGGTCTCTTTTTGTCACTTCTTTGATTCTTTTCTCTGTCTCTTTCTTTCTTTCTTTCTTTCTTTCTTTCTTTCTTTCTTTCTTTCTTTCTCTCTCTCTCTCTCTCTC
>JADRCD010206110.1:2083-14655 GCA_019843815.1 Montemys delectorum | reverse complement strand
AGATAGATAGATAGATAGATAGATAGATAGATAGATAGATAGATGATAGACAGACGGACAGAAGATAACCAAGGGCAACACTTCATGTAGTAGACACTAAATGAGGGGTAATACTATCAGCAAGTGTTTATAATTCCTCAGAGAGAATCCAATCTTTGTAACTTAGCATTTTTATCAATCTAGCAAATGTTAGAAGGACCAAATTGGCATTTCTTTTATGTTGAGCAATAATAAATTGCTAACATGCTAGTATTTTTGACATACAGAAATAAGTTTCACATTGTCCAACCTAACAGCTTCCTTTCCCTCTCTCTCTTTCTCTCTCTCTCTCTCTCTCTCTCTCTCTCTCTCTCTCTCTCTCTCTCATTATTTTATTTATTTACATTTCAAATGTTATCCCCATTCCTGGTTTCCCCTCCAGCCCCCCATCCTACCCCTCTCCCCCCTGCTTCTATGAGGGAACTCACCCACCCACCTACCCACCTTCCCACTCCTACCTCACTGCCCTAGCATTCCCCTACTCTGGGGCATCGAGCCTGGAACCAAGGGCCTGGAGTACTACTCAGCTATTAAAAACAATGACTTTATGAAATTCACAGGCAAATGGGTGGAACTGTAAAATATTATCCTGAGTGAGGTCACCTAGTCACCAAAAACACACATGGTATGCACTCACAGAGAAGTGGCTATTAGACAAAAAGCTCAGAATACCCACGATACAACTCACGGACCACATGAAGCTCAAGAAGAAGGAAGACCAAAGTATGGATGATTCAGTCCTACTTAGAAGGGGGAACAAAATTATCAAGGGAGGTAGAGGGGGAGGGACTTGGAAGGGAGAGAGTAGGGGGAGAGGGGGCAGGATCAGGTATGGGAGGAGATGGAGGAAAGGTACAGAGGGCCAGGAAATTGAACAGAGGTGTGTAGTAGTTAGAGATGGAGAACTGGAGATAGTCACCAGAAAGTCCCAGATGCCAGGAAAGCAAGAGGCTCCCAGGACCCAATGGGGATGGCATTAGCTGAAATACCCAACAAAGGGGAGAGAGAACCTGTAGAGACCATAACTAGAGGTTACACACAGCCCCTGGTTGAGGGATGAGTCCACCCACCCGTCTCAAAATTTTTAACCCAGAATTGCTCCTGTCTAAAGGAAATATAGGGACAAAGAGTGGAGCAGAGACTGAAGGAAAGGCCATCCAGACACTGCCCCACCTGGGGATTCATTCCATATGCAGCCACCAAACCCCGACACTATTGTGGATGCCAAGTGCTTGCTGACAGGAGCCTGATATAGCTGTCTCCTGAGAGGCTTTGCCAGAGCTCAACTAATACAGACGCAGATGCCACCATCCAAGCATCAGACTGAGCATGGGGACCCCAATGGAGAAGTTAGATGAAGGACTGAAGGAGCTAAAGGGGTTTCCAACCCCATAGGAAGAATAACAATATTAACCAACCAGACCCCCCCAGATCTCCCAAGGACTAAACCACCAACCAAAAAGTACCCATGGCTCCAGCTGCATATGTAGCAGAGGATGGCCTTATCTGACATCAATGGGAGGGCTTACTTTGTTTCAAAAATAGAGGATCCTGATGAGGTACTAATTACAGAAATATATTGATGTTTATTATAAAAGTTATAAATACTGAGCTTGGTCATATTTGGAGTAGTTCTATAAGGATTGATGAAAACTTTTAGACATTCATTTTTAAAAGCACTGGTAAACATTTTATTCGATAAAATTTATCCTAGGGTTGTGTGTTACATGAATTTAAAATACTATTAAATTCTCTAGAAGATTCATGAAACAGTACAGACAAGAAGCTATCTTTCAAAAAGTTTGAGTCTATTTATTATAAAATCCCTAGCAGATTAATTAGAAGTTACCTACCTAAATCTTAGAGAATAAAAATGAAATAAATCAATATTTTTAAAGGAAGCATGGGGCTTACAACATGGTTCAGGGGGTAAGGTGCTTGCTGCTGCTGTGCCTATGGACCTGAGTTGGATCCCTGGGACTGTACAATAATAGAACTTTCACAAGTTCTTCTCTGACCTCTATGTATATGCTAAAAAGTGTTTGTGTATGTGTGTTTGTGTGTACATGTAGGCGCATACCTACCACACACACACACATGCACACACACTAAATGTATCAAAAATATGAATTTTGTAGTTATTTAAAAGTACGTCATTTCAGACAAAAATCTTTAAGAATAATTATGTTAGCTGGGCAGTGGTGGTGCATGCCTTTAATCCCAGCACTTGGGAGGCAGAGGCAGGCAGATATCTGAGTTAGAGGCCAGCCTGGTCTACAGAGTGAGTTCCAGGACAGCCAGGGCTACACAGAGAAACTCTGTCTCAAAAAAAAAGGGGGGGGGGAGGATTATGTTAAAAACTCATCTATATTGGGATTTCCACTGGACTTATATTTTACAGTATTATCTAATAATGATAATTATTTTCAATTTAATCTCAAAAATATTATTAAAAGGACATAGGTTTTTTTTTTTTTCTAGAACTATTACAGAAGCATTAACGATTTTGCCTCCCATGGACAAACTGAATGTTTTCTTTTAGCTGATGGTCAAAGCTCTCCACATTACCATCCATCTCTAAAATCTGATTTGCAGCCCATGAACTTCCCTCCTTCTGTTGCTCTCTCTGCACTTTCTCACTTGCCTACTTTGCCTTTTTAAGATTCTCTTAAAAGCGAAATTTAAACATCTCCGTGAAAGTACACACTTCCTCCTTTTTAAACTATGCAAATATTGATCACCATTATCTTATCAGACCCCAGTACTTCAGTAAAGCTTGCAAGTCCACCGTGAAGACGTGGGCATTTCTGGTGTAGGGAACTTGAACTAAGCACCTACCACTTTTTTTTAAGGTTCTTTTATTTATTTATTTTGATTTTTTTTTCCAGACTGGGTTTCTCTGTGTAGTCCTGGCTGTCCTGGAACTCACTCTGTAGACCAGGCTGGCCTCAAACTCAGAAATTGGCCTGCCTCTGCCTCCCAAGTGCTGGGATTAAAGGTATGTGCTACCACTGCTCAGCCACCTACCACTTCTTTTGGCCTTTTTTCCTTCTCTTCTCCATTTTAGGTCTCATTCAGTTGCAGAGAATCAGCCATAGAAAAATCTTTCTTTGAAATCATAAGTCCAGCAGTTACAAATAGCCCACCTATACATGGAAACTAGGCCAGGAGGCCTTCCTCAGATGGCACAATTTAAAGTTGAAATCATAAAGAGGTCGTACATGGACCTAAATGGTCAATAAATATCTTTAAATAGAATAATGAGGAAGGAGAAGACTTCTATAATTGGATATTTAAGCACATTATTAAATAACAATTATGCCAGTATGATAAAAATGAAATAATCTATAGATCAATGTTAAAACTGACTTTATTTTAAGGTCCCTTTTAATAAAATCTTTTAAATTAGGTTTTTAAGTTAAATTAGGCAGCTTAAAATTAGGTACTTTTCTCTTTGCTATAACAACCCCCCCCCACACACACACACACACACACAGCAGCTATGGCATCAAGGAGCTGTTTATTTTGACTCTTGGTTGGAGGGCACTGTGCACCATAGCGAGAAGGCCTAGTGGCAGTCTCCAGGGCAGCTGGTCACATTGCATCTGCAGGCAGGAAGCAGAAAGATGCATGCTGGGACTCTGTTAACTTCCTCCTTTTTATTCTGTTGAAGACCCCCGTCCATGGGATTGCATCTCCTACTTAAGGTGGGTTTTCCCACTTCCATTAACCCTTTCTGGGGACACACTCATCAATACATGCAGAGGTATATTCCATGGTGATTCTAAAGATGTCCCACTTGGTGATGAAATTAACTTCAGATTTTATTTACTATTATTGGGGAAAGACAGACGGAGACTATGCATAGTCCTGGAACAATTACTTGAGGATAAAACTTTGAGGATAAAAGTGCTAAATGGCCGTTCTTGTACCAACCCAAATAAACTGACGGATGAACTTGAACATACACACAACAAAAGCATGAATATGACTGTCTTCTCTCCAAAGGAGAAATGGCCCAGGAAGGAAAAGCAAAAGTTAAAAACAGAATCACGACATTCCAGTATATGAAAATGTAAAACCTAATTCCAAATTCTATTAGATGAAAAATCAAAACTTAAACATGCCAAAAGACATAAATAGAAAAAAAAATACAACCTGGAAATTTACAGATCATAACCATTTGACAGAAGTTTAATGCCCTGAGCATATAGAGACCTCTTATTTGTGTAGAAATACCAAGCTGTCTCCAGATTCTAGTTGGTTACTAATTCTGTGCAGAAGGCCACTTCATTCACATACCTTAATGTATATTGCACAAATAATTTAACTTGGAAGAAAGTCAGGAAAACAGCGTACTAAATACACTCTTTCTCTGGCTCCTTCTGGGAACTGGCAAGCAGGGGTATTTTTTTCTTAATAGTTACTGTATTTTCTTATGCTTCCTTCAACCTTTTCCAAACTAAAATTAATTAAGACTAGATTATATTTAGCGGAAATTTGGAAACTAAATGGCCCATCTGTCTGTGTGAGAACACAGACTCAATATTATTTTCCTTCCTAAAGAGAATCTTGGCCTACCTCTAGAGTGTTAAGAGTCTAAGTTTCTCCAGAAGAGGTCGCTCCTGCCTAGTATCTTACGTTGTTTCCCCGTCTGGGGCCCTGGGGTAGCTGAATTCCAGGTGAGGGCGGGCTACCATCAGTGAATCCCACAAAGTAATATGAATCATTTATGGGTTTGACTGTCGCAAAATGCTTTGTGACGGACTATTCGTTACTTCTTTCAATTCTTTAAAATGTATCTAACAGGGAGCGCCTTAAAGGAGGAGTGGCTTGTTTTAGCTCGCGGTTTCCATACAGTTCACGGTGGTACAGAAAAGCATGGCCGGCCGGGAGACCAAGACTGCTGCTAACACTACCCCGGGCTTTCTCCCAACCCAAGACCCCTGCTCTCCGCTCAGTCTAGGGCAGTGGTCCAAGAGGAGGCGCCTCCCACATTCCAATGAGGGTTTTTTTGCGGAGTGTGACACAGTGTATAACTTTAATCCCAGCACTAAGCTGGCAGAGTCAGGAAGATCTCCGTGAGTCTGAGGCCAGACTGATCAACAAAAGTGAGTTCCAGGCTACCCAGGGCATATTTGACAAACAAGCAAACGCAAACAAACAATGGGTGGCCTTTCCCACCCAGATAATCTCCCCAAATAGCGCTTACAGACACACCCAAAGGTATAGTACATCAGAATTACTCAAGCACCTAGCAAAGATTGCCTGGATTAAAAACTCCTTATCCAGACTCTCAGTCACATTTGCATTTCTTCCTACAGAAGGACTCTGTGAAAGTCGCCTCTGTGTCCCTGAGAACCTTGATTAAGTTTCAGTGAGCTGTTTTCGTGCCTTTTTTTTTAGTACGAGGAAGGGTTTTTTGAGACAGGGTTTCTCTGTGTAGCCCTGGCTGTCCTGGAACTCACTCTGTAGACCAGGCTAGCCTCGAACTCAGAAATCTGCCTGCCTCTGCCTCTCAAGTGCTGGGATTAAAGGCGTGGGCCACCACCGCCCGGCTTTTCGTGCACTTTCAAATTGCTCCACTCTGGTTACGTTCGAGTGCCTACTCTCTTTCTTTGCTGAGGTCTCGTGGACACCCTAACTTGGCTTTCAAGTTTTACTTTCTAAGGCCTAGAAGGAGGACTGGAGCGATGACTCAGCAGTTACGAGCACTGACTGTTCTTCCGGAGGTCCTGAGTTCAATTCCTAGCAACCGCAAGGTGGCTCACTACCACCTGTAATAAAATCTAACGCCCTCTTCTAGTGTCTGAAGAGAGCAATAGTGTACTCATATATGTTAAATAAGTAAGTAGATCTTTAAAAGAACTTGAAGAAACTCTGTCTGTCCCATAGGACAGGGGGATTTGGTGCTTGTTGTTAACCCTCACCCTCATTCTTGGCTACTTGTTCTTTCTTGCGGATTTCAGATGAGGTCATTTTGCCTTGTCCGCGTCCTCTGGAAACAAGGCAGCCTGGGGTCTGTAGACAACAGGCACTCCTTACCTTAGCGACTATGCGTGGGCAGCAAGGGCTTAGCCCAAGCCTCTGTAGCAAGTCTCTCAGTTTCCTAAAAAAACAAAACAAAACAAAACAAAACAAAAAAAACCAACCAACCAAACAAACAAACAAACAAAAACCCCACCCAACTGCCAATACTGTTTCCTTTAGGGAAATTGTAGCCCCTGAAGACCAGATGCCAAGTCACAATCAGGCCACACACTTGTCCTCACAGCAGAACGAGGCCCTCCTCTCTGCCATTTGTCTCTGCCATTATCCTCACATCGCTGCCAGCTCTTCCCTCACTTCTGCACAGCAATGTATCCTGAAAGAGTTGGGGCATTTCTCTTGCTTGTGTCTTAGTTTTCTTGCCTCTGGAAGGAAGGCCTTCTTCCTTTGGTGAACCAACATTATTGCCCTTAGACAGGCTTGAGTCTGTGGGTGTGGAATGTGTCACCTACGACAAAGCAGACAGGAAATAAGTACGGAGGAGAAGACGGTAAGTGAAGACAGAGTTCGGGGTGCTGAGTGTCCACTCAAGACATGAAGTTAGACTAGCGGTCTCCTAGTCAAATGCCCCAATAACCAGAAAAGAAGCTGCTTTCTCACAAGACTCAGGAAAGAGCTTTCTAGAAGATGAAACAAGCTCTGGGAAATCCACACGTCGTTAAAGAATTCTTTAAAAGAAAATGACCTTTTAGTGGCGGGGGTCAGTGATCCAGTCAAACTAGATTTATCAATTTGCATTTCTCATAGTCAGATGCTGTTTCACTTCCTTTATCCTATGTGACCTAAAGGTTTATAGTTCTCTTAGACATCCATAAGCGTTTTTGTATAACAGGAATGATGGCCCCTTTCTAATTTTGAAAATTCCATCCCTAGTTTCTACTTTTCCTTCTATTTTGACCTTTGATTTCTTATATACATTTTAATTTAAAAAATAAAATTCACAGCCAGGCAGTGGTAGCTCATGCCTTTAATCCCAGGACTTGGGAGGCAGAGGTAGGCGGATTTCTGCATTCAAGGCCAGCCTGGTCTACATACAGAGTGAGTTCCCGGACAGCCAAGGCTATACAGGGAAACCCTGTCTCAAAAAAATAAAATAAATAAAATAAAATTCACTCAAGTATAAAATTCTCCAGTTCTCTCAGGCTCTTTTCATTGTGTAGGTTTGTCTTGTCCAACTTCTATGTGATAATTCTATTTTGTCTTATTTTTATTTTGTTAAATTTCATCATTATCTCTTAGAAACCTGTTCTTTTCTAATGAGAGACAGAACAGGAGTGCTTCTGGATGGGAGGGGGAGGGGGAGGAACTGGAAAGGGTAGCAGGAGGGGAAAGCATATCAGAATATATTACATGAGAAATGAATCTAGTTTTCAATAAAAGAGAAAAAGGAAAACATGAAAAGACATGAAAAAATAAAATCCATATTTTAAGTATTCTATTGTGCAAAGCCTTTTGCCATCAGGGCTCTCTAGAAGCCGGCTGCCTCTTCTCCCACCTGGCATACTGCCAGAGCAGTATTCGTTGAAGATCAATAGGTTGTCTCTAGAACTTAAAAAGAAAAAACACGTAAGCCAGGTTGACTTCCTCCTTTGCCGTAGAAGATGTTAGGTGCAGTGATGTATTCTTTATTCCAATGAACATTTGGGCACAGTGCTCATTGCTGGACTTCTAAGTTTCACTGAATAGCCTGGTCTGTTTTTAAAGGGCACTACACATAGCCCAGAGCATGTGCATCTTACCAAGGTCTGAGCAGGGTTCTGTCCTCAATATAGTATACTACTGTTAGAGTGTGTGCCTGCAAGGTATAGACCACCCAGAATGCTTCAGGCTGTCATCTGACACAGGGTGACTTACTACACTTCTGTCAAATGAATACCTGTATTTGTGTGTGTGTGTGTGTGTGTGTGTGTGTGTGTGTATACAAACTATTTCCAGCCCAATAGAAAAACATTTACTAAATCAGTAGACAAGGATCTTTAGCATCCGTTCTAGTAATGAAATCCTGTCTAGTACAACGTAGATGATCTTGGTTGTTACATGGTTGAGTTTATGGAATGTACTGATACTCCAGGCTCTATGTAATAGCTACAGTGCCATAATGTTAATTCGAGTTATAATAATGCACTATTGTGATTTATCTATAAATTGTCTACAAAAGTCTCATGTGTGAAGGTGTGACCTGTGGGTAGAGCCCATCATTGAGCGCTTATTGGATCACAAGATCTTTGACCTAATGAAAGATAAATTCTTACTTTAACAGCATTATTAGGAGGTCATGGAAACTTGGGAGTGGACAACTTGAGGATGGATCCAGCTGCTCTTGGATGGAAACTTTAAAGCTGTGAGCCAAGGCAAGTCATTCTTTCACTTAACCAAGTTGATTGGGGATCATTTTTAATAATGTGGAATGAAGATACCACAAAACCACACTTTGGGGCACTGGAAGATGGCTAAACTCAGATCTGCCATTACCCCAAATATAAGAATTGTTTGTAATTTGCCATCACAGCCAGTGGAAAGGACTAGACTGTCTTCCACTCACGCTTATCATCTCTAGGATAGTTCTTGTCACATGGGCAAAGGATCCAACTAAGGGTAACTTTTACTGCTATTACTCACAGGATAAGCACTGAGTGGATCCCGGAAGCTGGTAAACTCACTCTAGCCAGAACCTTATTTACTTAATCCCTGGGTGGCCCACCTCCACCTCCACAGCTATAGTGATACTTTGGGTCTCTAGGTATCAATGTCAAATATTCTTCAATTGCCTGGCTCTTTCTTTCTTTCTCTGAAGCATTTGCCTGAGTGTTCTGTCCATAGAAATGTATGGGGAAAAATAATGAAGACATTTTTACATTCAGTGGGTTTCTGATCTGAGCAACTCCAGGTCTGGAAATTAAACAAGACATGATGACGTTCCTCTAAACTAGTGCTCTTAATCTCTGTTCCTTCAGTCCTGGTTTGTTTGTTTGTTTGTTTGTTTGTTTATTATACATAAGTACACTGTAGCTGTCTTCAGATGCACCAGAAGAGGGTGTCAGACCTCATGATGGGTGGTTGTGAGCCACCATGTGGTTGCTGGGATTTGAACTTGTGACCTTCCGAAGAGCAGTCTGTGCTCTTACCCTCTGAGCCATCTCACCAGCCCCTCAGTCTTGGCTTCTTATCCTAAATGCTAACTAACTGGCATGGTAGTTTCCAGCCTGTTTGTTCTTTCATTTAGAAATATTGTATCTTAGTACCTGTCTCTCCTGCTCCTTCTCACCAACACCCTTAACTGTCCCTAAGACTTTGATGATTACAGTACCTTCTGGAACTTCTGGGACATCATCTGGCATCTATTTTGGAGGCAAATAAGCATCCTTGTTAGTCACTAGACTACCTTTTTCTATGACCCTAACCTACATTTCAGAGTCCTGGATATTCTCTATGGGTCTTGACTTAGTGTCACAGAACTACCTTGACTGAATACTTAAAGATTTCTGGAGCAAACACTAGAGTCACTAAATCCTGAAATTACTGCTCAGCTGTGTTGCTTTTGCGTCTCAGGATCTGAGGTCCTCTCTGGAAGTTCCTGAATAGACACTGCAGCTTTAAAACTCAGTTTATGGCTGTTAACTGCCCTGAATTTCTCCACATCATCTGCAGAACTCTCTTCACTGTCCTTATTCTTCTCGAAACTTTCCAACATCCCAATTATCACTTCTAAGGGCTCTTTCCTCCTCTAGGACATTTGATCAAATCAACTTCAGTGAAAGCTTAGGCAATTATATCATCTTATGCTAAGTAGCCATGATCCATGTTCTACTTAATAATGGCTCTTCACTGCCAATTGAGCAGAGTACTCTGGCCTCCTAAAGTAACTTCATTTTTACCATCTATATTCTCAGACTGCTCCAGCTGCCAGCTATGCACCCAGAAATCAAAAAAGAAGTAGATGTCCAAGAGATTGGTTATGGGCAATACTTGTGAAAGAGAAGAGAAAAATGACATAGCAGGGGTCAACAGAGGAAGCCCCCATAAAGGTCTGACATTTACACACAAAACAGTGTGTATGCCAGGATCCTTAAGAAGGCATGTCACACCGGGCGGGGGTGACACACGCCTTTAATCCCAGTACTTGGGAGGCAAAGACAGGCAGATTTCTGAGTTCGAGGCCAGCCTAGTCTACAAAGTGAGTTCCAGGATAGCCAGGGCTACACAGAGAAACCCTGTCTCAAAAAACCAAAAAAAAAAAAAAAAAAAAAAAAAAAGAAGGTATGCCACAGCAGGGTCGAGAAATCATGGTGAGGGTGATGGGAGCCTAGAACTAAGACTGCCCATCAGAAATGTCAAGCATCCAACAGCTATAGGGTGCGTTAATACCCTTGACGTGCCTGGTCATGACTGGGATGAGTAGCCACAGCCAGTCAGAACTTCTAACAACACCAGGGCTGATCCTGAGGTTTAAATAAAGTGGGAGTTACCTGTCCACTGCTGTCCTCAGAGTGCATTTATAGTCGGCATCTCTGAGCAGCACGCTTTCAGGACCATCACAATAACCTACCTTGGCTGAGTACTTAAAGAGCTCTGGAGCTAACATACAAGTCAACAAATCCTGAAAACAAAAACTAAAAAAAAAAAAAAAAAAGAAACCAATAAGAAATCATTTATAATTAATAATAATGATAAACCAGAACTTATAATTAAATTCTCATGCCCCATCCAGAAACCAGAAGAAAAACCAGGACTGTCATATGTATGTGAGAACTAATAATACAGAGAACACAGTATTTTAATAAGCAAAGAATGGAGGGAGACAAAATATAATTTAATTTTAATCTCTGATACAGAAAGAATGGTTTAGCCATACAAACAAAAGAAAATAAAATTCACACAATCATAATTTCTCTTAGTCAAAAAACAAAAAATGCTCCAAACAAAATTAAAAAGCAAATTAGAAAAAAACCAAAAAATTTTAATGTGCTTACTTTTAATATCCTCACATAAGGATTTTTAAAATTATTTTAAACAAGGTATTCTCTAACTTGTGGCTGCTACGTTCTAGTTTGTACTGCACTGTACAACAGTTCATTTCAGCATGCTGGTTTTCATTTCAGAACTAGCTAGCTCAGAGGCGACTGTGAAACACTCAGATCAAAGCTAGTCGTTCTATGCATAGTCTACTGATATTTTGCATTTATGTTACTGATTTTTTTTTTCGAAATGTGCTACTGTGGGCTTTCTATTACCCCGTCTGTGTTATGTGGTACTCTGCAATGTAGGTATGAATGTTCATAGCCCTGTCGGTCCATGACTGAGAGCAAATTCTAAGGCCTTCCTGTAAAAACTACCAGCCCTTAGTGCCTCCTGCAGCTCATCACGGTGTGCTAGTAAGATAGCCTTTCTGGCAGAGGATTTCAGAGTGCAGACAAAAGCTTTCTGTCACCCTGTGTCCCCTGCCAGTTCATGCCTAAATTTGCAAAGTCAGTGAAGCAAAAAAAAAAAAAAAAAAAAAAAAAAAAAAAATAGCCATATGACTAACACTTGCCGGGAGTTTTATAGTTTCACGTGTATGCTGATAGCTTACTTTTTAAGTCTTACTACTTGTGTCTTAATTTACTTATTTCTGTCACTCAGTAATGGCATTATTTATTTCTCTCTTCTATATTGTAATTGTCCAGTTTTTAATTCTTTTCTAGTGCCTTGAGTCTTCCGTGCATTGTTCCTACCAGGCCCGGGGTTGTCTTTCTCCCTTTCTCCATAGTTGTAATGTTGTCGAAGCAAGGCTGTGAGTAAAGGCAGACATTTTAGGAGGGAGAAACTTAAATCACAGTGATTCTGCCATGAAGTGAGTGCATGCTGCATTTACAGGAAGAATCTAGCCTTAAAAAAAAAAATCAGCGGAGAGATCAGAAAGAAGGTTCCAGAGGATCTGCATTCCTCCCGGAGTCTCCAGGGTTCTGGTTATCTTTAAATGTCAGAGGAGACAGAAAGTCTACAGAGATGGGAATGTATGCAGGAGCCAGCACCTGCCACCAACCTCTCTTCCAAGATCAAGATACGTGGTGGTTGGGTAATTACCAGCACCTGCCACTAACTTCTTCCAAGGACAAAATATTTTGTTATGTATTTATTTTTCTATGGGAATGGGTTTTGATAGTTCAAAATGTAAAAAGTACTTAGGAGAAGTAGCACAACGTTTCAGGTTTCCCTGGTCTGCCTAGTTCTTGTGATTTCTACCATCCAACTCTAGGTATCCCATCTCTTAGCTTTTTGTGTTCTTCCTTTCTAACATAAAACATACCAGAGTTTTGAGCTTTTTCTCACCTAAAAGTATTCTGTAGTGTAGTGTCTTTCTCTATTAAAGTGCTACCTTTCCACTATACAAGAGAGAAAGAGAGAGAGACAGAGACAGAGACAGAGAGACAGAGAGAGAAACTGAACAAGAGAGAGAAAGTGTGTGTGTGTGTGTGTGTGTGTGTGTGTGTGTGTGTGTGTGTGTG
>JADRCD010206109.1:2057-21907 GCA_019843815.1 Montemys delectorum | reverse complement strand
TTTTTTTTTTTTTTTTTTCTTTTTTTCTTTTTTTTTTCTTTTTAAGTCCTAATGAAGCTTCAGAGTCTGAAGAAAAAGAAACGACTCCTGTGGCATGGGTGGCTTCTTTATTTCAGGGGAAGGGGTGAATAGGGCATAAAGGTTCTCTAAATGAAGGAAAGAAAAGAATGTAGGAAGAGAGTAAAATGGGGCAGGGGTGGAAGCCATTTATTGATCCATTCTAAACAAACAGGAATATCTAATCTTAGAGGTCAGAGCTGAGTAGGCGTTCTTAAATGTCACAGTGGTCAGAAATATGACCTGGTGGAAAAATCAGGAATTGATTCTAGAATTTCTGTTGTCTACATTACAGGCTAGTACTATTCTCTCCTCATCAAAGTCTAAAGGAGACAAATGTACCTGAGCTTGTACTACAGGATAAAGCACATCTTAGAATGTAGATGATATCATTCCCCAAAGTCTTTTGACCTATATTTGCTGTTTATAAGTATATGCAGAAAGTATACACACACACACATACACACACACACACACACACACACACACACATATATATATAATGAAAGTATTTATAATAAAAATATGCTCTAGGTTTAGTTTAACATGATTGAAAATTATTTGTTTTCAGGCAAGTTAAATTTCAAATATTTAAAAAAATCTTTCATACTTGTGGAAAACGTGAATTGTATTGTAAACTATCTGTAGGCATACACATATAATCTACATTACGCAAAATTTATAATTGAACTTGGCATATATCTTTAAAGAAATATTTACCAGAATTCAAAGTGCTTTTCGAAGGGTTACTGAAAAGAAAGTACTGGCATAATTAATATACACTTTGGAGTGTAAATCTATTCTTCTCAGATAAAGTAAAGCAGAGGTTGGACATTTTTCTGATCATCCCCACCTCACTAAATTTTTGTTTTGTTTTGTTTTGTTTTTCAGAGGAGATGATTAAGTCTAAGTTCAGGAATTAGAGCAGAACAGAAAGAAAAATTCAGCCCAAAATAGGATAAATTAAAAACACCTAAAATGATTTTGAATAAACTTACTAATTTAATGTTACAATATAATAAAAATTATTTTCTTTATTTTTATTTTATTTTATTACAATATATATAGTACCAGGAGTATTTGGAGAAGACCTAGAGTTATCAATAATTATGATTATTAAGGGTATAGTTTATTAAAAGATAGGAAGTAAGATCCCAAGTATTCATATGTAAACTGTCTCCTATATTGCTACAACAGCAACATGATGAGCAAGTTCAGGAGAAAGCTGCATTAAGAAATACATTTAAATCTTGTCAGAGCATTTTCTGTTGCAAATTCCTTTGTCTTTATGAAAATTTCTATTTTCCTGAACTTCTCTGCTTAAAATATTTGAGAATAATGAATAGATGGTTATTATTTGTTCCTGAAAGACTAAAGTGTAAAAACTGAAGCCAAAACTAACCAAACTCCAAAATACAAACCTTAAAGGTATCAAAATAAATACATGTGATTATGTAGGGCATTTATATTTCTTTTGTTCATGGCAAAAACCTAGTAAGTTGCTTTATAGAATGGAGAAGAATAAACATAAATTGCACATTGGCTATTTACATTATACAATGCTATATTATGATTGCAAGGTCATTTTATTTTTTTCCCAAATACCATGACATTTAAAAATGCCTATTCACTTGTAATCAAAACATTATTTTTAAAAGTTCGCCATTGAAACCACAGATTACTGTGGTGAAGGTGAAGTACATTAATTTGCTAGTTTCCTGTTACTTTAAAGGTCTAAGCCCTCTTTGCCATGTTCCCTGGTGTGAATGCTCTCTACACCCACCACTGGGTTTCCTTCACTAGTACTTTTCCTAATATGGTATGTGTTTCATACAAGATGTGTGACAGCATTGTGAACTTGCGCATAAAATCTGCCTATAAAATTGATCAAAACTTAGCCAGAAGTAACAGTGACTATTTCCTAATTGTCTCCTTTTTCACTGTTTGCTTTTTATAACTGACATCCATTTGTGGAGAGGCTATGGTAAATTATTCAGACCTTATGTATATGTATAGTTTCTTATATGGAATATGGAGTATCACCATATGATCTTACCCCTCATGGAGCTGCTTGTGCAGCAAGAGAAATGCCAATGAGAGAAATAAAGGCTTTGGCTAAAGGCAAGAAGTAGTGTGAAAATATCCACATGAGAATGTCTAACTCCTTTTGAAGCAGTGTACATTTCTAGAAGAATGATTTCAGAGCTGAAAAGAGAAAGGTGCGCATGGCTTGTACAGAAGCCCAAAGCTAATTGGTCGGAACTTGAGCATAGAGATAGAAATGAAACTGTTCTTTTTGCCTGTTCCTCTTCAAGGTGTATGCCATGTCCTGAACATGCTATAGTCAACTATGCACAGAGATGTAAAGGATAGGATGCTAAAAGTTACCTCTCCTTTTCCAAATCTGGCTAAGATTTCTTCCAATCCCATTAGGACTCCCTGAAAATAAGACAGTGAAAGACTCTAAGAAGCACAAAGCTCTAGGTACCCCTTCTCCATGATTTTTCCATCCTATATATCCTAGGGATACAGGAGTTGATTAGGTGATGTGTGTTTGTTAGAGAGATGTTTGCTCCATGTAATCTATCTATCAAATCCTCACCCAGTTCTCCTGTTGGTTCCCTTAAAAATCAGTCTGGATCCATTAGCAGCACTGATGTACCAGACAGATATCAATAAGCCATTTTTTGGAGGACATTTTGTAATCCACTATGGTCTCAATAATACTTGTTCCAACATAAGCTGTTTATAAAAATAGCACACTTCTAATTTTGCTATAATATTAACATGATGTTTTAGAACACTTTGCAAATACTGTTTTGTTTTTTGGTTTGCTTTGTTTGCTTTTAATTTTGTCTTATTTTGGTGCATACAATGAGTGGTTCTATAAATAATTGTTTTGTGTGTTGAGTCATGAGACTTGATTAGAATAGCTGTGTTAAGAGATTATATATTTAGGCCCTTGAGAGATGGCTTACTGGTTAAGAGTACTAGATGCTCTTCCTGAGGGTCCGGGTTCAGTTCCCTGCGCCAACGTCATGGTTTATTTCCATCTGCAACTCCAGGTCCAGGGTATTTAATGTTCTCTTTGGCTTCCTCAGTCACAATGCACAGCATGCACATGGTGCACATACATGCATGCAGGCAGAACACTTATATAAATAAAGTGATAATAAATAACTGAAAATATTTCATAGAGATGATATATTTTGAGCACTTTATCTAAAATACTAGGCAAATATCAAGTATTTCTTTAGTGCCTTATCCCTACATCCAATAATTGATTATCATGTTGTCTGCTTCAACTCAAAGTACCTTTGCAATATAATGTTACTTAAAACAAAGAGGTGCTCTAAAAATACTCCGAGCAGGATGGCACTCAGCAGCAGGGGAGCTCAGGAAAATTTCAAAACCACAGGTGTTCCACTCAAAACACTGACAGCCCCAAGCTGAGCTCTCATCTGGACTTTTGACAAAAGCCTATTTTACCATCAACCTAAGCTGCTGGGCTTACAATAGAGCAGGTGGGGTCTGATACAAACCAGTAGCTTAAAGGGTTTGCAAAATTGGCTTTCTTTTCATTGCAGAAATGTAACGTTTTTCTTCTAAATTGGCACCAAGTATCCTCTGGCTGCTAATTCTTAACTATCCAGTAGCTGTTTATCCAATGTACAGCGTTAAATACAGAACTCCTGCATTTCCTTCATATTCTTACATTTGATTCTGTTGCAACCCCTAACCAAATGGCTATCCTTTACCTCTTGTCTAGTTACTGCTGGGCAGGGAAACCAACTGGATTTTAAACACAGCTCTTCTCCCACTAGGCATTGGACAATGTCTTCATGTTGTCATAAATTGGAATGAGGGTGCTATTGGTACCTTGTAAAGCAAGGTCTTCAACATTGACCAAGATTATAGAGGGCAGTCTTCATGCAGAAAATAAAATCATCCAATCTAAAATATTAATACTTTAGAGCCTGGGCAATGCTGGTGGGATGCACAGGATAGTAATTGCTAAGGGCAGGGTCTCCAGCACCTGATTTGAATCCAATCCTCTGCACATATAGTCCTAAGTGAGGTTCCTTCCTCCCCTTCCAGTTTTTCCTATCTAAAATGAGCATGATATGACATCAAAGATGTTTTCAACAAGTAAGTAAAATTATTCATGTAAATTTCCTCATAGTACTTGTCAACTCCTGAAAAAATATTTACATTTTCATTCATCTGTTGATTAAGCATAAGGTTTTGAAAATATACTCTCTTCCGTGCACTGGCTAGGCAGCCTTGCTTAAACAGAATAAGCCTGTATCACTCTGGTGTGAAAGAAGATAAGACTAAATTGAAGTAGTCATATCTAGAAGAGATAATATGATCCAAGCTACAGGAGTTCTAGAGAATCAGGACAGTGTATGAAGGTGACATCATTGGTGAGAGTGGGTGATGCAGGAGCTTTCTATCAACATATTTAAAGATGGGGTAGCAGGGGAACATAATTTTTAGAAAAGAAGAAATTAAGAAATGGGAAAGCAAGCACATGTTGCACATAATTGAAAAGACACTTACAACTAAGACTTGCTAGACAAATATTTGTAAACATAAACAGCATACATTTTGCTCAGATTCTTATAAAAATAGGAAAATATGCATGATAACAGGTGTAACTGTGCCCAACATTAAAGATTAGAACTAAGGCTAAGGCATAGTCAGAGCCCCTGATGTTGTTGGCCCACCTAACTCATAGATGTGAAGTTGTGGCATGGAGTTTGTAGACTCTAATATTCTAGGAAATGCTCCTCAATGATTGTTGGAAGCAGAAGGAATGAAAGAGATGCTTAGTTTCAGGCTAATGTTATTTTACTATTTCTGATTCATAGCTCTCATCTCTGGGCTAGGGTCACTTGGTAATCTTTATTGATTTTTCTGACAATATGGGAATGCCAAGGTAATAAAAAAAAAATTCACTTTTTTACTCCAAAGCACTAAACAAGAAAATGTCAAAATCTTATAATCTTATTAACAGTCATTTTCTCAATCTCAATGAATAAGCTAGATCTTACCTCTTTCTGCCTGAAATAGAAAGAAAGACAAGTTTCAGTCAGGTCCTATATGATGTTGACAGTGATGAGTCCAAAATGAAAGTCTGAGGACTTGTCTTTTTCGGATCTATCATGGTTCTAGAAATTTTACTAGAGAAAAGAATTGTAGTGTTCCACATATATGGAAGGCGAGTGGCTCTTAATTTTAGAATGGAACAGTGACATTTTGTGATTTCAGGTAGATAATAATTTAACTTTTTAATGGGTAAAATAAAATTAATTAAAGGCATTATAGTCTGAGAAATAAGATTGAAAAAAATCAGGAAATAGTGCCAATTTCATCTTTTAAGGCACTAGTGTGTGGTAAGTTAAGACCAAAATATTGTCACTCTGGAGCAAATAAACCATAGCCTAGTGACCACAGGATTTAATCCTTAGCTATCACTTAGTTTTAATAGGTAATGTCACTCTTTTTCATGGCCAGAATTAGGTCTTTACCTATTTTAGGCTCTCTTATCTTTCAAGAACAATGAGTTATTTCATTCTGTAAAATTGCCAACCATAGTACCAAGTCAACAGATAAGGATAACTTCATAGGAAAGTTACCATGATTATGTAATATCAGTCTCATTTGTTACCTGTAGGAAGAAGCAGATATTGGCCATGATTTTTAAAAACACAGTGGATTGGAATGTTTTAAGATGACAACTGTTACTTAGATAGCCAGAAATTTCCATGGTGAATCAAACAAGGAAGTCTAGGATAAAGAGAAAAAAATCAAAACAAAATAAATAAAAAGATTCTTGAGTTCCTGCAGCCCAAATGTCACCACACTAGCAGGCCACTGTGATCCTGTGGCTCAGCCAGCACAGAAGCGGTGGCTGTTTTTCATCCTGTGCTGCAGGGTGGCTGGATTTAGCTACAGAGTTTGCTCACATGAGGAATATAGCATACCATGCTGCAAAGTAGTGATTTTGTTGTCAGAAAGAAACAAGGCCATTTTACAAAATCAAAGGGCAACATGAAGGTAAGGAGCCAGTAAAACAAGATTGCCCCAAGGAACCTGATTGTTATAATATGTAGACAAAAACCAACAGGAAACAATGGAAAGGTGCCTAGACTCCAACAGCCTGGAAGGATTCTAGATCAGATGAAATCAAAGTCTCTGAACTAGGCTCAGTACTTTAGAGCAAAGAAAAAAAATATGTTGGAATTGGAAGACACTGAGTGGAGCCATAGGCTTTGCTAGAAGTGTGACTGTAAAAAACATGTTCCCATTCCTTTGACCCTCTACTTTCACAAATGTTAATTAATGAACTTAGTATCTCTTTCAAAAGTGATATGTCCTATCATTTCAGGAAAAATTAAACTCAGTGATTAAAAAAGGAATATAGAACAGCTTTCAAGTTTGTATGTGAACAATGAACTATTTGGGATGATTTCAAAGAGAAGTGAGTGGACGTGTGTTCCTTGGGAAGATGAAGGCTCTCTGTATCCAAATAGTAGGTTAAAGGCAGATATATTTCAAAGCACAAACATTCTCCCACTTGATGTAAAGACAGCATTGGTTCCTGGCCTTTGATATACATTGGTCTGATGAACATTGGCTTCTCTTAAATGTCTTCTGGTTCAAACTCCTATGTGTGAGAATATGAAGATTTAGGATAGAACTTTCTCTAGAAGGCTATACTATCACTGACCAGAACTAGGATTTCTTCATCATTAGTAAGTGTCATTAGTAAGCTTTAAAATATGAGTATTTTAAAAACCAAATGCATCCCACCACACACACACACACACACACACACACACACACACACACACACACACATACACATTGAGGCAGAGACAGAGACCAAGAGAGATAGAGAGAAAAACATAGAAAGACAGAGACACTGAGATAGAAACAGAGACAGAGATCTAAGACAGTGAAAACAGGAAGGATATACTTGATCAAGTATATTTATTGGCTTAGAGGATTAAGCATAAATTTGTAACCTGGACCAATTTTCCCTAGTACTATAATTTTCTATCTAATTGCTCAAATATACTTAATGTTTGGCATCTATTGTTGATGGATTCAATGTCAGATTGAAGCAAATGACTGGTTTTGAAATAAGGCTGGAGATATATGGTTCAATGAAGAATACTTGCCTGGAACACATGAGATTTTGCTTATAATTCCCAGACAGCACAAAAAAACAAAAAAGGGGAAAAGTGCAGCCATCTTCAGTGTTTACTTGAGGGCAGGATGAGTTGCTTACTGGTAGAGATATATCTGACATCTGTAAAGCCATGCATTTAAACTCTACCACCACAAACATGCACACAGTCAAAAGTTTACTGAAACTTTTAGGAGAATGATGATATACTACTATGAATATGTTGATGACTTACCATACATAGTTACTAAATATGTGTCAGTGGTAAAGTTATGCCTGTTTAGACAGGGTATCTCTGTTATTTTGCTGTGTTGATGACTGTTACCTTTCTTTCTTAGCATTCTGACTCCAAGTACCATCTGAAGAAGAGAATCAGCTCTCTGACTTTGCCGATTGTTCCGTCTTCTGAGGCCAGCAAAGTCCTCAGTAGAATGCCCATCTTACAATCAACGCCTGTCTCCCCCCCATTGCTCTTACCAGCCACTGGGGGCACCAGCAAAATAGATCAGTATTCTCGAATTCTCTTCCCAGTAGCATTTGCAGGGTTCAACCTTGTGTACTGGATAGTTTACCTTTCCAAAGATACAATGGAAGTGAGCAGTACTGTCGAGTAATTTGTAGCCAGGAAAACTTGGATACCGTAGCTTGTTATTTTCCATTTTCCTCACTGACAGAACAAAAATTATTGAAGCTAGTATAAATGATCTCATTTCGGATGTGATGTGAAAACATAATGTCTGTATTTCATAATATGGAATGAGCATGTATGGGCTAAAAACAATAATGTTACTCTTCAAAATTAAATTTAGAAGGCAACTGAAAATACAAATTTTCTGTACAGTAAAATAATGATAATAATAATAATAAAGTAATCATCATCTATGTGGATAAGATAGATTAAAAATGAGTTTGCCAACCTTTGTCATCATTATTCAATATTTTAATTGCCACTGTGAATAACATTTTCCACAAAGCAGATAAACTCAGACATACTGATCCTTCTAAAGCTTGCCTTAAATTTTTTTTATTTTGGCTTTGTTTCTACTCTAAATATTTAGTGGTATGTTTATACAGCATGCTGGAGGCCTTTACTATTTTACAAGAACTTTCAGTGGCATTGGACCGCTTCTATTGAGTTTAGACATTTCTTTTTAACCTTGCTGTGTTCTTTTACCTCAATAAAATGTGGCATTATATACACATAAATAATACATAGTTTATAAATTATGTATGCATGTGTACATAGCTTTAGTTATGCGGCAATACTGTTGCTATTTCCCACTAAATTCACATTTAAAAAGACGATGCCTCCCATAACACCAGGAGGTTCTAGGAAGGTCACTCAGTGTTCTACGACTGTATATTTTGATTATGGTTACTATCATATGTTACACTTCCCTAAATAAAACCACAACAAGCCTGCATCTCTGGTTTTGATTCATAAAGATGGGGAGATAAGTTTTCTTGGGGACCTAGACGTGAACTGGCTTCCTCTTCCTCAGTGTTACTAACAGCCTTTCTGAGACACGGAAGGTGAGACGGCCAGCCAGAGGCTGAGAAGATTTGAATCACAGTCAAACAATCGCGGGTTCCTTTTGCTTCTCTAAAATCAAGACTGAAATCTGGATGACAGTTCTCTTCTCTCTTTTCCCCAGTACTTGATGATTCCTCAATGTTTTTCTTATATAAAATTACTCTAGTGAAAGAAAAATCAGGTATAAGAGAAGGCAGACCACGCAGTCTGTTCAAATGGACTGAATCTTAGAATCCATTTACCCATCAAAAAATACTTTTGTATAAATAATTTTGTCCCTAGCCATGAAAATACCCACATATTATGGATAAACAATTTCAACTTTATTTAAAATATCCTTCTACTAAAGAGGAAAGAGGTAAGTTTTCTGTCCAACTTATCTATTGTTTTGATTTTGAACCAAGAATCTTTAAACTCTGTAGAATATTTTTACTTATAGAATAGGATTCCTTGGGTACATAGTTCTAAAGATTGTTTTAATACTGAAAAGTATGCTATTTCTTTACTTTATATGAACAAAGATTGTATAATTACACCGAGATCCATTTCTGGTTTAGGGAGTATGTTCAGTAATTAAAAGCCAAGCAGATCTCCATCTTTACCTAAGCTAGGCAATATTGAGTCTTCATCTCAATTATGTAAAGCATATTCTGATATTTTCCCCATTTAAAGATGAAGAAACCAAGGCAGCAGTGGAAGAGCCCTTGGTTATGTAATGCCATGTGATCATCTGTGAAATCATATACATACAAGTAACAATGTGTGGACTGACAAGATTGTAATAATTTATTTATGAATCTATTTTTACATTCACATATATGAAGCAATACATTTTAAAAACCATATACAAAGACTTTTAAATAGAGTAAGAAATGATGCAGTGGGGATAATTGCAGATAGGAAAGGGAAGGGTATATTTCCCCTTAAAATATCTGTATATCTATTTATTTATCTATATATCTATCTATAACTGTCTATCTGTATCTAATTTATGTCTAATCTATATCTGTTTATCTATCTATATCTACATTTATATCTATATTTGTATATATATATATATATATATATATATAGAGAGAGAGAGAGAGAGAGAGAGAAAGGCACTTAGAACATAGTAAATGTTTAAATCAAAAACTCATTAATGTGCTACAGCTGCAAATCATTCCTGAGCACTGGTATCATACCATAGCTAATTCATACCTTAATTATAACCTTAATCATACCTATCTCCATTTAATAAAATATGTCTTCTTTGCCTCTCTCTAGTGGTCTCTTACACTATATTTCATTTCCCATAATTGTTTTCCTGGAATTCGACACCCTCTATATGTTTCTTATCTTCATTCTGAAACATAACACAATGAATATTACTTACTCTTTGCATTAGAAACATAAAGAAAAACCTGTAAGGCCTAATGACTCCTCCCTAATAAAATGCTATTGAATAAAATAACTCCATCAAATTGTAAAACTTCCTGACTTCCTTAGGATGATACAGAACTCTATTTCTCAGTATATGTCTTGGGATGAGAGAGTAATAGAAACTAACTGAAGAAAAAAAAAACAGCTTCCCCAGTCAAATAATTTGGGGAAGAGATGCTGAGTCAATATTAAAACAGGTTTCTTTTCTGCTAGACTTCCCACAGTCTTTATTGCTCTTGTGTGAGCTGAGCTGCTAATAGTTTTCTGTGGGAAGATACCATTTCCTAGCTCTCTATGGCTGTGAGCTTCATTTTGCAAAAGAAAGTCTTAGCAATAGAATTCCCTAGAAAATAATCTGGGAAACACCACTTTAGGTACTATTTATATGATTCCCTCTATTACCCCCCAATTAAGCAGATATGATATTCAATGTGTAGAGAGAGACTCCTGTTCTCACGGCTATTAGAAACCATATTATGGCTATAAATTAGAAATACAACTATGTAGTCCAATAGAGAGACTTTAGAGCGTAAAAATCTTGGTAAGATACTCAGAGATGCTATCCATAGGAAGCAGATAACCTGAAGGAATGGAGAGGTTTTATAGAATCTACAAGTTGAGGAAGGAGACCTCTTATAATAGGAATCTGCCATCTGACTGGAGGACACAATCTAGCTGTGACAGAGGCTTAGTCCTCTATGAAGGAAGCCATTGGAATGAGGAACCAAATTTTCTAAAATGTTCGTCCCTGCTTGGTCCTGTAGCTCAGCTCACTTGGAAGAGGCTTGGCTCTCAGAGGATTTAATGGAGAGCTGTTGTACACTGGGGACCAAGTATGGAGGATGTATTGCTTGTTTAAAAGTAATATCCTTGGGAGGGGTAAAGTATGTTGATCCTGAGAATGCAATTATCTAGATATAGGAACCAACTGCATCTTCCTACACTCTTGATTTCCTCTGTCTCTCCAGTAATCTTTATTGGCAGAAACTACAGGAAATTCCAGTGACAGACAGAGGAGAAAATTATAGTTTTAGTTCAAGCATCAGAAACCTGAGAATAAAAAGTTAAACACTGAGCAATAAATACTTGTCTAATGATACTTTAGTACATTAATGCTATGTGCATATTTTGTGCATTTCTTCTATTTTGCAATAATAATATGTAAATATTATTCATGAAAAACCAGATACAAACACATATGTTTTCAAAAATGCATATACACAATACTGTAAGTCGTGTGTGTGTGTGTGTGTGTGTGTGTGTGTGTGTGCCTGTATGTGTGTCTGAATGCAGGAGTACACATGCTATGGTCTATGTAAGGTCAGAATATAACCTCAAATGTTTGTCTTCACCTTCCATCATATTTGAGACAGGGGCTTTTTGGCATTTGTTGATGTGTATGTCAAAGTATCTGGCTCATGAGCTTCTAGGAAGTTTCATGTCTATGGTTTGGAAGCACCAGCATGGCAAGTGTGTATTTTATTGTCAAATTATATCTAGGCTCTGACGATTTGAGTTCAGGTTCTCATTATTTTGTGGCAAGCACTTTACCTGCTGAACCATCTCTCCATTCGGGGTCATTTTTTTCTATCTTTATACAACAATCAAGTATCTATTTATGACTAATAATACTTATTCTTCTAATAAAATGACAATCTCACATCAATACAATTCTGAAAAGATTCCATTGTGAAGCTATTCATTATGAAAACAGCACTTGTACAAAAATAATTAAAATGCCAAGAGTCATCAAAAAGATATTGTTTCCTAAAAGCATTTGTCATTTTATATATATCTATAGGATAAATAGCAAGGAATAAAATATGTATGGCTACTGCATTTTCCATTTCTGTAATTATTTATTATGGTCACCCGTATTTGACATTCATAATTGCTCTTCTGTTATTCTTTCCTCTCAGTCAGCATCTTATCTGGTTGATTTGAGGTTATTTATCCATAAAAATCAATGAATGGTCCTGATGCAGGAATAGGATACCATCACCACACTCAGAAAGACTCCTAAAGCAAAGATGCTTCAGGATGCTTTGCAGTTCTGAGAGTCCCAACCTTAGTACTTGAGTTCACTCACTCACATTATGGAAGTTGCAGCTTGACCTTCCTTTCCAATTGACAATGGAACCAAATGTATTTTAAGTGACGGGGTGATAGTAGGATTTAAATTTTTATCATAAGTTCATAATCACTACAAACAAAATGGCATTTGAGAGAAGCACGCCTTTAGCAATAAAAGAGGTTCTGTGAAGGTGGCCATAGAGGCTCTTTTGTTCCCCCATTATTTATTTTATTTTAACTTTTTCTCTTTCTTTGATTATTTTACTTATTTATATTTCAAATGTTGTCCCCCTTCCTGGTCTACCTTCCACAAACCCCCATACCATCTCCCCTCTTCTCTCTCCCCTTTTCCTCTATAGCACGCTCCTCCAGCCACTCACCTACTCCTGCCTCACTACTGTAGCATCCCCTATGTGGGGGCATCAAGCATCCAAAGGACCAAGGGCCTCCCCTCTCTTTGATGCCAGATAAGGCAATCCTCTGCTACATATGTAGCTGAAGCCATGGACACCTCCATATATACTCTTTTGTTGGTGGTTTAGTATCTGAGAGTTCTGAGTTCCGGTCCCATCTAGGGATCCAGCTCATCTGCAGACACCAAACTCAACACTATTGCTGATGCCAAGAATCACTTGCTGACAGGAGCGTGGTATAGGTGTCTCCTGAGAGGCTCTTCCAGTGCCTGACTAATGCAGATGCAGATAATCATAGCCCACCAACCATCAACCATTGGACTGAGCCTGGGGAGACCAGAGGAAGAGTTAGGGGAAGGAATGAAGGGGCTGAAGGGAATTGCAACCCCATAGGAAGAAAAACAAGTTTCTGATCCTTTACAAAAGAATTAAGTGGCTTTCTCTGTCTTTACATTCCGCAGTCAGAAAAGGTAATCTGGCACATTTCTTATCATCAAAACAACAACAACAACAACAATAAAAACAACTATAAGAATATAGTATCAGAGATACAAAGTATCTCAAGGTACTTTCATTACTATAAAATCATCTTAATTGACTGTGATGAGGTTTCATGTCATGAATTACTAATGTTTTTCCCATTTACTGTGATATTTCATGGACATGACCAAATAGAACCTCATGTCTTCTAGAATCAAATGTAACCCAGATAGAAACTAGTAATTATTTTTAAGGATGGGGCACAAATAAAAGGCATTTATGCTTTCTTCTTGAGATATCCCCAAGGAACTAGAGCCCAGAACTTCAAGAAGAAAACCATTCCTAAGGATGATGAAGTCAACTCTGAGAAATTAGTATGCACCTAAAGATCTGAATTAACTGCTTTCACCAGATAGGAGGGTCATTACATGGAAAGGCTTCATACCAGAACAGTATTGGGATGGAAGATGGACATTGTTTTCATCCTGTGTATACATTATATGTTAAATATATTAGCAGAAATGAGATAAGGCTACAAAGGAAGCTGTGCATTTCAGGGACAATATTAAAAAGTAAACAAAGATAGATGGATCTCTAAATGAAAAAGAGTAGCATTCACAGTGGGATGCCAACTGTCCTGACATATATTTTAAACTATGTAAAATGCTTTTTTTGAAATGTTGAATTTAAGATGCTATAATGAGTTGCTTAGGGAACCATAAAAATGGGGGCTTTTTTCATGAAGAACTTATGGTAAAATCCCATTTACATATATTATATCAAGTGAATTTATATATGCAAATTGATCATCTTATTATATACTACTCTTAAGCATCAATTCACAATTGATAAGATTATGGTTAAAAACATGGTACATCAAAGAAAAATAGTTCAACACTATGGAAATCAATGTGGAAGTTCTCAAGTAATTAAATGCAGAACTATCATTTGACCCAGTCATAAAAATTATTTATATATATCAAGTAGACTCTAAAGCACACTAACTGTTATAGGAACATGCTAATATTTTTGTAACATTATCCATCCTACCCACAATACAGAATCAGCCTAGATGCGCATCAATAGACACATTTATAATTGAAATGTGGTAAATATACAAAATAGATTTTTTTCTCCATATATATGAATGCAATCACCATAACATGAGTGGGACTGGAAATGATTTTTATAAATAAAATGAGGTAGATTTATAAAGATGACAGTGTATGTTGGCTTTCTGTCTTAGTTTGTTTTCCTATTGCTGTGAATAAACAATGACCAAAAACAAGGTAAGGTAAAGGTTTATTTTACTTTACAGGTTACAAACCATCATAGAAAGAGTTCAGGGCAAGAACTCAAGGAAGTTTTCTGGAGGCAGGAAATGAAGCAGAAAGCACAGAGGAGTGCTGTTTACTGAATTGCTCCTCATGGGTTAGCTTGCTTTCTTACACAACCCAGTACCACTAGCACAGGGATGTCACCAACCACAGTGATCAGGGCCCTTCTACATCATTCATTCACTCATTCATTCGCCACCCTACCCTAGATGGGTATATGTTTTATGTTTTGTTGTTTTCTGAAGGCAGTCCTTTAGTTAATATTCTGTCTTCACCGATCACACACCCTAGGTTTGCTTTGAGTTGACAAAAAAAAAAAAAAAATACCATTACAATATCCACTTAGAACATCATCACAATATGAGACATCTTAGAAAACATCTCTGTCTTTAAGTGATTAATGTAGATAAAAGTGTGATGGTTGTAAGATTAAGTGACAAACTTGATTGAACTTGTGTTTTGCTACACACCCAAGGTTTAGTTTAAGATAACCTTGCTGTTTTTTAGTAAGAGATATTCACCATTGTGTAAAACAGAGGAAAGGCAGTAGGTAGGCAGGTAAATGGAAAAGGAAAAGCACAGAGCTGGTTGTTTAACAACAATCTAGAAAAAAATAACCTGACTCTTACTGTAAATGTCTTGCTATTTATAAATGACATTATCAACTATTAATTCTAGCCCCTCAAGCAAACCTTTTCATGTAACAACAGACCATGTTCAAGTTCAATCCACAGCAGTGCATATGTGGAAATTTGATTTGTTACTTGATGCAATATTTGCCTACGACAGTTCTGTGAAGTACATAGCATCCATTCACAGTGCACAAATCAGAAACTGAGGTTCATATAGATTTCATTTCTTACAATGTACCATGTTGAGGAAAAATCAAGAACATTATTTTTCCTTTACAAAGTATCAAATCATCTCCATCCAAAGTCCAGATACCTCTTGAGATATAATCTCCATATACAATTGTACTCCAATTGCAGGTCATTGATGAGGAACTTTGACCCACAGTTTACTTGTACGTAGTGACTGATTGCTGTGTATCCATGCCCAGGGTTCTTCATGGATACTCAAGTGACTTAACATGATTCCCACTTCGTACTGTCCCATAATCACAATATTCACTAAGGGCATAATGATACTATCTATCATCTATCAATCTGCCTGTCTGTCTACTCTCTGTCTCTCTTCTATCTCTCTCTCCCTCCATCCCTTAATTTATCTATCTGACTATCTATCTATCTATCTATCTATCTATCTATCTATCTATCTATCATTTATCTATCATGGATCATTATATATAATCTATCTCTCTAAGATCATCTCTCTATGTCTCTATTATCTATATCTCATTTTTATATTTATATCAAATGACTATGCACAAATATCCCCCATAATATGCTGACAAAGAATTCTCATTTGTCCAAGCAGTTAAGAAAATAACATCCAAGAGATAGTATCTAATAGGAGAGATTCTGGACTGAATAGACATGCTTATACAGGGAAACACATTATATGTATCCTCAGGCAAATGGGCAAATCACTTACAATTTTTGAATATTTTATATATTAATAATTATGTTTAGCATTTTTGTGAAAGCATATACACACACACACATATATATATACATATATATATATATATATATATATAACACAATACTGCTAATATTGTCTCAGAGATATCATTTATCAACCAATGATTTATATTTTAGACTAGATATTGCTATTTAACTCTTAATTCTCTAGTATCTAGTACAATATTTAATATTTTACTGAAATTTCATAAATCTTTCTTAAATAAATTCTAGTCTCCCCTTCAATTAAATTTTTAAAAATTTTCTTCAATGTATAACATACCAGCTTTGCCCACCTGAGAAAGTTGTTATTTTCCAGGATCTGTCTCTGGCCTGCTTTCCCCTTCCAATCATGAAACTTTCTGATGCAAGAATTCAGAGCAGATACAGAGAGTATAGTAATAGAAGGTAGAGTTTATAATAGAGTAACGAGAAGTACTATCAAGTTGTGGGACTAGACAATGGCCATAGAAGCCATTGTGTAAATTAAGCAGATTTTCTACTACTTCTAAATTCCCTAGACCAGATCCCACTTCCTTAGACATATTTCCCTTCCCAGGTGATTGACAGACCTATTTGGATTAATCCCTAAGGGAAGAAATGCTGGCATGTCCTCACTTCTTATCAAATAGTTGTTGGACTAATAGTAATCTGATAAGATTTAGATAACCTACTAATGACCTTCTAGGAAGTTTAGAATGTCATTTTCCCACCCAGGACCAGAGATGTACATAGAATTCACTTATCTCTCCAGTTATCAGGGTCCAGCCAAAGAAGCCTCTCTCTAAAACAAATAGAAGCCTTTCACCTCTATTTTACAATCTGCTGATTGTGAGGAGTGGGTTTGTTTCCAAGGCTAGTAATATAATTAGGTACCTAAAAGTTACAGCTCACATAATGTATTGAGCAGTTTTCTTTAGAAAGATCTCTTACAGAAAGTTTTAAGACATCTCCACATTTTGATGACAAGAAATTATATAATTTGTCTATCATTAGGAAATAAGGGCAGAAATAGTTTCTTCTGCCTAGTGTCAAATATCAAAGGTAGGGTGACCAGTACGCTGGGCAAGGAATCTACAGTGACCTATGTCCTAAACCCCAAATGCTAATCTTTGAATTCTGACCTAAGTTGTATTTGTTCAAAAAAGCATTTGTTGCTGCTGTCTGTTAGCCTATATACAACAATTTAAATGATTAGGAAGGCTCAGAAGGCAAAATGTATTAAACCAAAAAGTACTTGAACATATTCTGGAGTTCCTGGCAGTAGCCTCTTAGCAACCATGTCTGCTGCCTGCCCCATTCACCCTACCTCTCTGTGAATCTGATATAATCATGAGGAAGTACCGTGCAGCAAAGTGTGGATTAGGGCACAGTGCTCTTGCCACTGGCCCACAGATAATCCAAATGGGCCTATTATGCAGTATGTGTATTATTTATACCCTTTCATCTTTCTAGTAATTGTCCAACCTCTGGCTCTTTTCTCACTGTTATTAGTGAAAACAGATTTAGATCAGGCTATTATGAAATAGATTAGCAGGTCATCTCAAAGTCACTTGGCAAAAGAGAGAGGGTGGAAAGCATGTGTACAATTATCTATGAATTTACTATGGTCATTCTTCCCCATCATGCTTCTGTGTTCTTATTTGTTATATTAGGATATCAAACTCCTTCACTTTAATTGCACAAATGAAAAATTTAAATACAGAAATTACATGCATTCAGAGATTGCTGAACTATAGCATTTGAAGAATAACAATCAGTACTATGGTTGCAATTTTATAAAAATCAAAATATTCACAGAATAATAGAAGAGTTGTGGTTCAGTATTTATTTGCCATGAAAACACTTATATGGGGCTGGAGAGATGGATCAGTGGTTAAGAGCACTGACTGCTCTTCCAGAGGTCCTGAGTTTAAATTCCAGCAGCCACATGGTGGCTCACAACCATCTGTAATGGGATCTGATGCCCTCTTCTGGTGTGTCTGAAGACAGCTATAGTGTACTTATATACATTAAATAAATAAATACTTAAAAAAAGAAAACACTAATATGCATATCAAATGTGGTCATATTTATTTATTTATTTTTGTTTTTCAAAACAGGGTTTCTCCATGTAGCTTTGGCTGTCTAGGAACTCATTCCCATAGACCAGGCTGTAATCATACTCAGGTATCTACCTGCCTCTGCCTTCCCAGTGTTGACATTAAAGGCATTTGTTACGACCATCTGTCTGTGGTTATCATTTTTAAAGAGTGCCTACATACTCAAGGGTGTGAGAAATACTCACAAACTTTCCACTTACATAACTGTGGCTTTCAAACAGCCTCATATATTAATTTACTTCTAATTCAATACATAGTGCATATATTGCTTTATGGATTTACTTGTAATGTTAACGTATTTTCTGTTTTAAATCTGAAACATAAACTTTATTTACCCATACTGGGTAATCATCATATACCAGAGGTGTAGTGAACTAATTAAAGAAAAAAGAGTAATATGTAGTTTATGTTTTTTTTAAAGTCTCAGGGAAGTAAAATAATTGTAAACTAGGAAGGAAAGAAGTAAAAAATAATTACAGTATGGCAATGCTGAGGACAACTTGGGTGAGTGAATGCTGAGTTCTGCTAAGGGGCACTATGAAACATGGAAGGAAACGTACTCTTTGCCCATTTAACTCACTCCCAACATAGTTTGTAAGGGTCCATGATTTGCCTAAGAATGACACCCCCAACTCAAAGAGTGTTTTATTTTGCAGAAGTCCACTATGCTAGGGTCTCCCCATTACCACAATAGAGAGATACCCGAGTGAGCTTGCAAGCCTGATTTAAAGCACATTAGGGAATTCCAGGGTAAGTGACCTCTATGTTCATCTGTTGGGTCCATCTCTATATTCCATTACACTGGACATTCCATTACTGGTGTGTGGGGGCTGGAAACTTGCTGAGGAGGTCTGGGAACTGTAACTGAGGAAGTAGCTAAGCAAGTCTGAAATTGCTGCTGACCCATTGTCGTTGCTTCAGGCCAGGTGGCTGGGACATTTTGTCACCTGGGCCTAAAGGCTGGAGCCTGGGTTGCTTGATATTAGAAATTGACTTTCCTGGGCTTGCCTGCACCTGCCCAGTTCTTAAACCTAGTCTTTTTAACTCCCAATTTGAAGCCTGCCATGGAGTCAGTCTGTCTCAATCCTCTCAGTTCATTTTATATCACAAAGAAAAGGTGGATGTGAAACAAACTATTCTGTAGGCCAGGTCAATATAGATCTCCATATGAGTTATGTGTCTATTGTTGTGAAGAGATATCATGACCAAAGCAACTTAGACAAGAAAGGGTTTAATTCAGAGGATGAGTCTATGACCATAATAGTAAACAGAGTAGCAGCAGGCATGCAGGCATGGTGTTGAAGCAGTAGCTGAAGGCTTATAGCTGACCCACAGAGCAGGGAATAGTGGACAGAGTTAGTGAGGGAGGAAAGGACAGAGAGAGGGAGAGGAGATGGAGGGTGGGAGGGAGAAAGGGAGGCAGAGAAACAGAGGAGACAGAGGGGGGGGAGGGAGAGGCAGAGGGAGAGGGAGAAGGAGAAAGAGAGAGACAGAGGGAGACAGAGGGAGACAGAGAGAGGCAGAGAGAGACAGAGGCAGAGAGAGAGACAGAGAGAGACAGAAACAGAGAGAGACAGAGACAGAGAGAGACAGAGAGACAGACAGACAGACACACACACACACACACACACACACACAGAGAGAGAGAGAG
>JADRCD010206107.1:0-14369 GCA_019843815.1 Montemys delectorum | reverse complement strand
ATTCAAGACGTATAGTTTTGGGTTTTTTTTGTTTTGTTTTGTTTTTTTGTTTTTTGTTTTTTGTTTTTTTTTAAGAACTGGGTTAAAATCATGGAAAGCCTTCACTGCTATGTGCTTACTCACAGCTTCCAAGAGCATCACCTGCGTCAAAGGGTTCCCCCGCAATTGGAAAGAGGTGGTTCCTGCCCACAGGCAGCTATGAATCATTTCTCTCTCCAGTATTTACAATTAAATGGTCATTAACTGGATCATTCTGAGTTGCTAAAATGATTCATTTTTAGAAAATTTATTAATCATTAACTCGTGGAGGTCCAGAAATGACTTGCAGAATCTTTTGTAGGTAAGTGCTTATTCACAATTTGAAGAGAGATCCCACAGGGTGTTTGTCCAGTTTTTTTTTTTTTTTTTTTTTTTAATGAGACAGAGTTTCTCTGTGTAGCCCTGGCTGTCCTGGAACTCACTCTGTAGACCAGGCTGGCCTCGAACTCAGAAATCTGCCTGGCTCTGCCTCCCAAGTGCTGGGATTAAAGGTGTATGCCACCACTGCCCAGCTGTTTGTCCAGTTTTTTAAAAAAACCTGTAAACATAGCAAAATGAGGAAGTAGTGTGTGACTAGAGAAGCTCTGAATCTCCTTAGGATGATGCACAGTGCTCCCTCCTCCTTCGTGCCATCTTCCTTCCTTCCGTCTTCCTTCCTTCCTTTCTTCTATTTTACTTTCAGACAGGAGCTCATGTATCCATATTGTAGTAAATTCTTTTTATAACAGAGGATGACCTTGAACTTTGGCTACTTCTGCCTCTACCTTCTGAATCCTAGAACTGTAATATTTATCTGCAATATTTTGTGAATAGAGTATCAAATTACTATGCTCTCGTTACTGCTTACAGCTATGGACAGTGGATATATATATATATCCACACACATATATATGTATACATATACACATATACATATATATATATATACACATATATGTGTGTGTGTGTGTGCGTGTGTATCTATATATATCTCATATGTACACGTATTTTTTTGTTGTTGTTGTTTTTGAGACAGGGTTTCTTTGTGTAACCCTGGCTGTCCTGGGACTCTCTTTGTAAGCCCTGTTGTCCTTAAACAGACAGACCTACCTACCTCAGCCTCCACAATACTAGAAGCGAAAGCACACGACAATGCTGTCATACCTGGCTTAAGTTTTAGATATATCATTTATTCTTTCAGAAAATTTCTATCAATATTGCCAAAGGCCATCTTTGATACCACAGGGTAAACCAAGGCAGACAGCCAGTGGGGATCAGCAGCTGATGGGGGTCAGCAGCTGATGGGGGTCTGTCCAGATACCTATGGGGGCTCCTGCCTATGTCAGCCAGTGATTAGAGAAGAGAAAGGGGGGAAATCAGCACTCTCTCTCACACACAGAATGCTTGAAACCAAAGACAAATTCCAGAGATTTATTTCTTTTCTTAACCCCCTTTTATACGCCTTAAGATAAAGGTTTTTTGTATTAGGAGGAAAATTACCTCATAGCCACAAGTTACACATTTTCCAGAGATAATCACCAAAAGACATATTCTTTAAAAACAAATTAAGATCATTAGACAAGAGAAAATTACAACAGGATATTGATTACATATTTCTTATATAAAACTTATATCTAACTAAACAACTCTCATCTACCTTTCTTTCCAAAACCTCAATGTGCTTCGAAGCAGTCATTTTTTCAGTCACTGATTAACAAAGTGTAAGCAGGCCAAGTCTACGAAAGCAAGTTTCTGTGCTTGGTTGACAACAGTCTGTCCTTTCTAAGAAGCTATCTGACATCTTATTTTGGATGTTCTGATAGACTAAGCTGCTGGATCATCTGTTTCCTGTTCTTATACTCAGAATAGAGTTATTTGCTCTTTACCATACCTTTATTATTTCCTGGTGCACATCGACAACCCGTTACCTCATCCCTAGGTCCTAGATGAAGAAACTCAGGCCCAGCCTGGAGTGTATGCTTTCTTTGATCATTAGCTCAACCCAAGCCTAGTCTTGTTGTTTCTACAGTCATGTGCTTGTGCTTGTAATGCATGGATGCTCACTGTAGTCTTTTCTCTACATTCAAGCAGCTTTTGCCATTCCATCAGGAAGGGACACACGTTACTCTTGATTCTAACTTAAAACTTTCTATCAATGGTTATAATTTTCTAGCCATATCTTCTATCAATTACCCTAATTTCCCAAAATTATTTAAATTAATTTCTTCAATCTACTTAAATAAAGTCAGAAATTCCATAAAATCATTAATTCATCTAGACAGCATTATCTCAAGAACGTTCATCTTCATATTGATCGGCAGGAAACTTGCCAAATAGAGTGGCCCATCACCCAGGAAGTAATCACGCCAAGTTATAGGCAGTGAGGGCCTCCACTCACACCAAGCCAAGTAAGTGAGGACTATGGCAAGGACAAACAGGAGAAAGCACGTCAGTAGCAAGAAGCCATCTTCGAGAAGTCTCTGGTGTGGTCCTGCACCAGAGCTCACCCATGGCAGCTGAGCAGGCTTGTCTCCAGGGAGCTCCCTTGCCAGCTGTAGCTCTTCATACCTGATGCCTTCCACAATACTAATGTGAGCTATTTGCATTTTAACCCACATTTTATTTTGTCCTCTGTATTGGTCAGAGCTATCAATTACTAAAAGTAGTGTTTCAACAGTTAAAATGGACAGAAATTTTTTTTTTGTCTATTGTTTGTCTATTTTGCATTATGCAAGAAAATTGTGATGTTTCATCTATAAAATTGCTAAGTGAATTTAGAACACAAATTTTTAGGTGCTTGAGTTTAAAGAACATCCAGGGAAGTAACCATTAGAATGTTTCCCTGTAGATAAACCACACTAGCATCAAGTGTTTTCAATTGTAATTGCTGCTTTTTCAGGATTTTCACCTGAGAAATAAATTTAAGTAGGCATTTCAGTTTACCTAGTGCAGCGATTCTCAATTTATGGGTCGAGATCCCCTTGGGTGGGTCAAATGACCCTTCCACAAGGGTCACATGTCAGGCATCCTACATATCATATATTTATATTATGATTTGTAGCAGTAAGGAAATTACAATTATGAAGTGGAAATGAAAATAATCTTGTTGTTGGGTGTCACCAAAATGTGAGGAACTGTATGAAGGGGTCTCAGCCTGAGGAAGGTTGAGAACTACTGGGATAGTGTAATGTGGATGAAATGGATGATGTTTGAGAAAAGCAAAATTCAGAGAATGAATATGTTTTTTATTTTCTATAAAATACAGACTCACTGGTCAGAAAGCACAAAGCATTCAATGGTAAACAGAATGGTTTCTTCTTCCTACTATATGCCAGCCCAACCGCAGCTGAAATTCTGAGGCTTGCCTCCGATCTCACATAACTTGGTGACATAATTTGGATGAAGTTACCTAGATTGTAGTGTGTCAATCATAAAATGTGGCAAACTAAAAAATTCTAGTTTAAAGTTTTGATTAGTATTGTATTATGTCTACCCGCCAAATAGCAAGCCCTGGGGTTTTTAAAAATCACAAAACACTACAAGATTTTGCCTTTGGGAACTCATATACTCTTAAAGTTGTTCCATATGATACAGTTTCAGCAGTGACTTTTGACTAGTGAGCTAGACTACTTTATATTTTATACTTTATTAAGATTTACCTTCACAGAGATTTATAAATCTTTTATCACTAGACTGTCTCCTTTTTTTTTTTTTTTTTTTTTTTTGTCCTCATTTTTTTAGCAAACTTTTTTATCCCTTAGTCTACTGATGACTCTATGATTTTTCCAGTTTTTAGCTACTCTTATAGAACTGCTAAGACCTTCTTATAGCTCCACACCTGTGTTCTCCTGTATGGCCCTGGTTAAACTAGGAGGGACACAATATAGAAGCAAAGACAAAACAGAACGATATGATAGAGGATGGGGACTTGTTGAGAGAAAGGTGGCACAAGGTTAGGAGTAGGCAGAGGAGAATGACCAGAATGTACTATAAGGATATATAAAAATCAGAATAAATCCACTAAAAACCAATAAAAAAATGCTCCTATTAGGAATATTGTCAATAGGATTTATTTATTTTTTTTAAATGAAGAAATTAAAAATAATCTTAAAGATAGTCATTCTTCTGTATGTTTACTTATTTTTTTTTCATGCCTGTTTTATTCCTTGTTTTTTTGACATGGCTTAAAACAATAAATGAACATCCCTTGCTTGTCTCAGAATACTCACCAGACACTCAGGAACTTGCTTTTAATAAGTTTTTGGGATTTTTTTTCTCTAGGAAATAAATAGCTAAGGAGTCAGGTTGAATTTCAGAAAAGGCAAGGAAGGCGTGAACCTTACGACCCTTGTTGGGGGAGAAGGAACAGTTCACAGTTTAGAGACCTGGCAGCTGTTTGCTTCTATTCTCTATTCTCTGGTGTTGTTTGTATTCCGAGATGTACATATGACAGAACTGTGCTTTCAGTTTGTGAATAAATTTGTCATTGACTTTTGGAGTATGTAATTTTGCTTTCTCTTTTGTCTGCCTCTAAAATCTAATTTGAAGTTTTGTTTCTTGTTATGGTCCAAAAAGCATAAAGATGTGTTGGGCAAATTGCTCTCTTCTTTATGAAATAAGTTTGAAATGTTATTTGTTTTTTTATAAGCAGGCATACATTGTTTTCTATCAATTTTGCTTTTAAATCTTAGAAATCTGCACTAATTAAGAACAATAAATTGTGCTTTAAAAAATATTTTTTAAGTTGGGGCTGGGGAGATGGCTCAGTGGATAAAGTGCTTTCTGTTGAAGAAAGGCCTGAGATTGGCTCCCCGGCACTCAGAGGAAAGACCAGATGTGGAGACAAGCCTGTGATTCCAGTGGTAGACAAGGAGATTGGAGGATTCCTGAAGCTTGGTGGGAGCTGGCCTAGCTAACATGGCAAACTGCAGGTTTAATGAAAGACTCTGCCTCAAAAAATAAGGTGAAGAGCAAGAGAGTAAACTAGCTGAAATCTACCCCTTATTCCACAAGTGCATGTGTGTGCACACACAATTTTTAAATTAAACTGGGAAGAATTAGTCCAAAGTAGATAGAGCATTTGGCACAGTAGCAATTATTATTAGACATCTACTGAAATTACGTTTACTTTTTCTGACAGCTGAAGGCTTTGGCGAGATACTTTCCTTATGCATCACAGATTTTTATCAGAAATTATTTTAATCCTCCATTTTCATGGACTTTTTTGTTTGTGAAAAAATAATTTTACCATATTAAAAAAAAAATCACTGCATGTTAAGGACCTTGTAGTGAACTATCAGCCTGCCACAGAGCTCTTGAAATAGAGTGTCCTTTGACCCTCAGCACCTAGAGTAAGGTCTCACGAGAGGAGATACTTAGCAAGAATGTAAAAACTGAGCCCTTGGTTTTGAATTCATACATCAGATGTCAGTTCTTTATTTTAAAACCCATTCTCTAAGGTGCTGCTGCTTATAAATATCACACCAATATAATTTAGATTATTTAGTGGGTCTAGTTTTATAATAGACTACATATATACTTTAAACCTTATACTGTTTTATATTACTGTTTTATACTACTCTTTAAGTTCAAATCAGAATATAAAGAGATTACAGTTTCCATTCCTAATTTATAATGCTTTCTGAGGATCATAAAATGAATTGTTTTAAAGAATTATAAAATGAACTATTTGACATGTTGTACTTACGATCTGATGTCTGCTCCTTCCTTCTGGGTTTTGAAGGCTTCTGTGGAAATTATTCTCTGTTCTTAGTTTTAAAACTTTCATTAATTCTTTGTGAATTTCCCATCCTGCATCCCAATTCCACTCATCTCCTCCTCCTTTTGTATCTGCCCTCTGCCCTTAAAACCTCCCTCAAAGAAGAAAACAATATTTTTTTATTTTTATTTTTTTTTAGAAAAAATGTAAAAAGAAATAACATCACATCATGGAAGCAGCAGTGTGTCACAGTGTATCATATCACACAGTATAGCCTTTTGCCCAAATAGGTTTACTTGCAGATGTTCATGGCAATGAGTCATTGGCCTGTCTCCTGAACTCTGGTTTCTGCTACACTATCAATGTTGGATCCTCGCAGGGACTCCTCTTGGATAGATAATCCTGTTGTTTTGGTGGGTCATGGAGATCCTGTCTATAGCTTTGTTACTGCAGGACCAGTCCCTTCTTGTACTCCAGCAGCTCATTGATGGGGTAGATATTTGTGGTTCAGAATTCGGCTTCCTCCTGCCCTGCGGGACACCCAAGGAACCGCTGCATACCAGGCTGGAAAGGGTGAAGCAGAGCCCACAGCAGGTGGGTTAGCAGGATTTCAGTGTTACAGTTCTTTTAAACCACATTCAGCAAAACATCTCTCTTAGACGATATTCCATATTCGGTGAGACAGCTCGTGCTCTTTATTTGGTGTGAACAAGGGCGGGCCGTATGCACCTTGGAGAGTGGGAAGAGCTTTTTCTTAGGGTGAATATACACTGGCTGAGGCTTAAGGTACTAGGAATGCTCCATTCGCATGGAGAGGCATTCCAGGTGTTTGCTGGACAGGAAGGGAAATTGAATCTGTAATTTCACCGAGGGGAAGACTATGTGACATTCCTCAGGTAAGGGATATGGGGCCCCCCAGATAAAGTCAGGCAGAGAAGATGAAGCCCCACTGAGAAAGGGAGTCCTCCATTTTGCCCTCAAGCTCAGGGGAGCTGTCTGGACATGGTAGACTAGACCTCAAGAGCAAGGTCTTCCAATTGATCAGCTGGTCTTGAGAACATTCCAGAGTTCTGTGCTGTGTGTGCTGTCTCAGGTCTTTGGAAGTCTGAGTACTTAGCTGGAATCTGGGGAGCACTAACTAGCCGTCAGCCACTGCAAACATCCACTCTCCTTTGCACACTCAGCCTAGACTCAACCCCTTTCAAACCTAAATACCCACTGTCACAGTTACCGTTTCAGCACACGTAAACGATATTACTTCCGTAGGTGAATTTGCTAGAGTGTGCTTGCTCATTCTTACTCTTCCTATAAAAGGGTTACTGCATTAAAATTCTTTGTCTGATAAACCCTGTTGCAAAAGCCTTTCATAGAAAAGAAAATGACTTAAAAGACACAGAGATGATAAAATAGTCACGAACTGGAGTTTTGCTGCATGCATGGAGAGCCCATTGTTTCATGGAAGCCCTTGTTTGTGAATGGAAAAATAGGCCTGGGATCCTTTGGGATTTGAATTCCGGGGTGCCTGTGGAAGAAATGTGCAGGGTTGAAATATCTAAGGCAGAGGTGGGATCAAGCATCTGGACTGTGATTCACCCAGCTTCCTTTTCTGCTTCAACCCGTGAATGTGCCTAGTGTGATGAACAGAACGAATGAGAGTAAATTCACTTTCATACTCCGGCAGGGGAGGGGAGCTGTGCGAGTGTGGATCCATCACCCGCCATGGCTGTCCTGACAGCCCTCATCCACCGGAGCCAAGTTCTGTGTGGGCAATGCTAGGGAAATTTATTTCTCTGAGTGAGTTTACTGCTTGCATTCAGGGTGTCTCATCTTTCTGGCAATCAGGATAAATTGTGTCTCCCTAATAACACTGTAGCAAGCTATTCTTTACCATGAGGAGTCGGTAATGACTGTGTCTTACATTTGCATTCATTCTGACAAGATTTACTGGTGCTTGCTGATCTGTAAATTTCAAAATGGCAAACAGCATCAAAGGTCAACAGAGTGATAATATTAATAGCTTTAGAAGAAGGTTGAGAGGCTCAGAAATTCCAGATGGTAGCCTGGGTAAGAGGGAAAGTCACTGAGCAATGGTGTTTTTATCCTTGCTGTTGCTCCTGCCTTTTTATAGGGCAGTTATAAGACCCTAGCAAATGAATCAAGCAACTCAAAAGGTCAATAATGTGGAATCTTGTTGAGTCACAGGTATTACTTTTCCAGAATCTATACCTTATAAAAAAGACTAGAAAAATCTGGTAAAAGTCATAGGTTTTTATATACCAAGGTTAGGGCTAAGTATACAGGTGTGTGTGTGTGTGTGTGTGTGTGTGTGTGTGTGTGTGTGTGTATGTTTGTCTGTGTGCGTTTGCATGTGTGTGTATGTGTATATATGTATATGTGATATATGTATGTGTACTTGTTCATGTCTTTGCATATGTGCGTGTGTATACATGTGTATACATGTGCCCATAAGCATACTGAGGCCAGAAGTTGACATTTCATGTCTTCCTTCCTCATCTTCTACCTTATTCTCTGAGAAGAGTTTTCTACCCTGCACATTTGCTATTCAGTTTCAAGGATCCTCCTGCCTATGCCTCCCTAGCACTGGGATTATAGACACTCCTGGTCTTTAGAAAATATTTTTTGAAGGTTAATGACTATATGATCACAAAATCATCTTAATGTAATCTCCCATTAGTTGGAAATCTTAAAAAAGAGATTTAATTATAAATAGAAACAGTCATTTGTGCTCTTTAGGTTTCTTTAGGAGAAAAACATATTTTATATAAAACTGCATTTTCTATTTGGTGTGAAACCTTTCCTCATTGATTCCAACAGGTACTGAAGCTTCTGGATGCTGATACTTGCTACCAGAGTTTGATTTTGTTCTTCATAACCAAGTATCCAAGATTGGATAACGTATAGATGGAAAAGATTACTTATTGACTTATGTTCTATAGACTGGGAATCCAAGATTAGGCAGCCATATCTAGCAAGACATTCAATGAAGCTGAACTCATCACAAAAACAAACACACACACACACACACACACACACACACACACACACACACACACACACAAAACAGGTAGTCTGATGGGTACAAGAGAGCAAATTCCCTAGTTAACCTCATCTCAAAAGAACATGCATAGCTTCAGCTTATTGATTTAAAGGTCAAGTTGAAGTATACCAACTGTAAGAACAAGCTATATGTTTGAGACATTATGAGGATGATCATCCAAGAAGCAATAAATTCCAGTCATCTAGAAGCAGTGCCCCTCCCCTAGCCCCAAATAACATCAGAAGGGCCTGTGCTTTTATAGGAGAAAGAAGGAGAAGGTGAAGAAGGAAAGCAATAATTAAAAGAACTACCTGTTTTTCTGGTGAAGGAATACAGGCCACTGATTGGAAGTTGGTTGCTTTAAAATTATTGAGTAGGGTATCACTAGGTAGTCCAGACTGGCTCTATCCAAATTTACAATGCTTGCCAGATTGGCCTTGGACTTAGGATTCTCAAGTTTCACTTTCCTGAATGCTGGAATGAGAGATACACACCCTTTTCTCCAGCTAGTTTAGGCATCTTGAGGCTGAAAGAGGAATAGATGTAAAACAACTAAATCTGTGATATGAGAAGAGAAACAAGAGAGTTGTACTACAATTAAACTTGAATGAAACATTCAGCAACCTATAGATGATGCTAAGCCATCTGGTGTAGCTGATACCTTGACATATTGAAGTTGGCCTTTATTTTGTTAGTTCAAATCTTCTAAGCTTTGTGATGACTTGAGCTAATTTTCTTTGCATTAGAATACTTACTTTTCTCAACATGGTCACACAAATCTTTATTCACAGCCTTTACTCATTAGATTCCTAAAGAGATTTCACCCCACTGGGAAACTAGTACAAATGTCCTTGGCTAGATTTTTTTTTTCTGTTGGTTTGTGATCTTGCACCTACTTATTTACTTTGTCTCCTCATGCTCTGAGTTTTCAATATGATTCCTAAACTACCTTTAATATGGCTATTAGAGTGGCGGTATTCTATTGTTTCTGAGGACAGAATTTAATGGTCGGGGTCTGAGCCAAGGCCAAGCTTCCTTTGAGCTGAAGGACCATGCCAGCTGTTCTGTAACACTGTTCAATATTCTTTCTGGCTAAAATGGATCATCATTTTGAATAATTTCCCATCTGGTGAGACATGAGCCTTGGAGACACAGACATGGAATGAAAACAGACAAACATATCTGTTTATTTAGACACTTTTAATGGCGTGTAGCTGCTAACATGTCTGCTGTCATAAAGAATAGAAAAATTGTACAGCATCGTCACTATAGGGAGAAGAATTTTTCTCTGTCTTCTCAAGTTCACCTGTTGTAGAATAAATTAACGTTTCATTCTTTTTACCTCTACTTCTTTAAATACCTCTTCTCACATCTATGTCCTTTCTTAAGCAAATGGAAGATTTGGCTGAGGATACTGGCCCACCTGTAGCTGACAGCTTGGTTTTATGCTTTGCTTTAGCTAATGGATAGGAGAGTCAGATAGGCAAAGGCCTGAAATATATTTACCTGCTTGTGTTTTCCTTCTTTTGCCTGTGACAAGTCCTCCTTTTGCCTCTTGTCCTTTTGCTAGACAGGGGGAATGAACTCTCTGGGCATTGATCTTTTAAATCCAATTCACAAAAGATAGATGGGTCAGTCCCATAGGGTCTGCAGCTTGAAGCAGAGTCAACCAACGCAGGTCAGCTAACTATCCTTCATGGAACAAAAGCTGTGTAAAGGATAAAGAAGGTGGTTATCTTAGAGTAATTCTGAAGTGGGTTACTACTAGATGTTGGTAAGTTCAAAGAAGAGATTGTGCAACCTATCATTACAAAGAGTTACTTTATCTTCAAAGTATTGACAGTGCTACTGCAAAGGAGACCTCTTTAAGACAATAGCTACCACCTTCTACTCCTACTACTTCCTTGTAACACTAGCTTCTAGTGATTGGTTGTGGTTTTCTGAGGTGGTTCCATCTGTTGCAGAGAGAAGTGTTCTTGATGAGGGGTGAGGACTATATACTTGTATGTTGTTGTCCTTCAAGGAACTGGGCTGAGTGGGTTCCAAAGGCCTGCTGGAAAGGTCAAAATGTTATGGCTCTTAGAAGAGAATCAAGGAGGTTTGGGTAGCCTTCGAAAGGGAGGTAGTTTTGATCCCAAGTCTTTTCTGTAATCCTGGCAATGGTGGCAGGTGGCATGAGCCTGATCAACCAGGCAGGCCTGAGGTCCAATGATGAAAGCTTCAGGAGAAAGAACTCTTCCTAAGTGGTACAGCTCAATAAAGCAAACTCTTCCAGCGGATCCTTGGTGAAATAACTTGCATACTTTATTCCCTAGGTATAGGGACTTCATAAACACTGAGGAGTAAGGTGGCCCAGCTTAGGGGTAGATGCTTCCCCTTGAGATGCTAATGACGCTCTATTTGCATGGGAAAGGACACCTGCATTTTCACCGCTGGACTGAAGGCCATGGTCCTTCAGTGGGAGCGTTGTGGTTCTGTGTTTCAGAGCTGGTACAGGTAGGCAGGGAGTGGCCCAACTCTTAACTGTTCTCAGTTCTGAGATTCGTGGGGTTTGAGCCCTCTCAATCTTACCAGTTCTTCTGGTGACACGGTCCCACAGTCTGTTGGTATAAAGATAAATGTTTATAGGCTATTATTGGGGACTATACTAGTTTAGTAAATTAGTGATCACAGATTATCCTTCAATTATTATGACTTTACTAGCAGCAATGTGTTGTTAGGTAGATTTTCAGTACCAGGCATGCTAGCCCTTTTGTTGAGCAAGTCTTACGTCCAATATGAGAATGGTTGGTTACCACCAAAGTGTGAGTGCCACAACTCTAGCAGTAGGGTTATCTTGCCATGCTGGTTGTCGTAGGCATCATCGTTGGGTAAGACTTTCCGTTGCCTGCCTTTGGTTGAAAATTTTCATGGCACTCTCTGGGACCATAAAACCTAGCCCTCAGGGAGGGGCTGTTCAGCTTAGCTCTAGCTCAGGGGTCTTCTGTTTCTGAGTTCATGGTGTCTTCAGCAATGTGGACTTACTTAGCTTCCACTTAGAACAAGAAGAAAGCTACAAGCAAGACTTGACAGATCCTGTACAGTTCTCTGTCTGACTACTGTCTTGAATAAATGTCAGATATTCATTACCAGCAATTTCTTTGCCTATAAGAAACATCCAAAGCATTTTGAAATACTGGTACAAAGGTAGAAGTGTCTAGAAGTGAAAATAGATTCTGCTGCTGACCTTCTGCTTTCTGACATTCCTGAGCCCATCCGTCTTTGATGAGCTGTGTGCTCATCTTGAGTCCTTAAATTTCCTTCTCATGCACCTGTATTTATGGCTTTTCTTTTCCATAATAGAATACTTCATTTTGTGTGAATCCGATGTGTCTCCTTTAAATATATGATGAACCCAGCTTCTCTCTGTCCTGCTTTTCAATATGTGCCACACGAGCTCAGGAACAATACACTTAAGATGCATTAAAGGAGTCAGGTTTAGTGGAAGCCATCATTCATCCCACACCATCCAGCACTCTTCTTGAAAAGGAGAGTGAGTTTGTTATTCAAAGCTGCATTTAATCAGCGAAATTTTCATCAGTCTAATTTATCGAAGAGCAGAAATAAAACTTGTATGCTTCTGGAGCGCAAGTGCCACTATCTTCTTGGGCACTGTATAGCAAGGTTGTAACAATGGTATGATTGCAAGGGCTCAGTAATGAGGAGTTTTCTAACTTAGAGGCCAAGGAATGCACTGAAGCTCAGTCAGATAGGTACATGTCGAGTTCTAATTATTAGTGAAACCTCTCTACTCTTCTGTTAAAGGGGCAACAGCAACTCCATGGACCTCTGTTTGTTTTGCATTTCTTCAGGAAGTGTAAGTGACCAGAGTTGAACTTCCTGCTAATTTTTGCCCAAACTTATTTTGCTATAAAATAAATGATGCCATTTTGGAATAATTTGTTCAGCTACTGTGATTTTTAAGGTTTCCATTTTGTTCACTGAATAAATTCTTAATTATCTCAGGGCCATTGAAATGCTTCACAAATCTTTGTGCAGTCAAAGTTATTTCTGTAAATAATGCACAAACTAACCTCTTGGGAGCCCTGTCTGTATTTGAAAGGTTTACTAATGGGCCCCTTCTTCCCCTTGCACATATGCTGGTTGATAATTTCCCATGGCCCTCTAGGAGTTGTGTCTAATCCCACAGCCCTGCTGCACATCATAGCCCACAGTTTTCAGCTGCCACAAATCCCAGGCTGGGAACCTGCCTCCTTTTCTTTTCCCCCACGGTTTATGATATTCTGTTTTTGTGGTTTCAGTATTTCTAGTTAGTTAATTGAGCTGAAACCATGTTATTTTATTTCATTACAACCTCCCTGCAGCTCCCTCCTTTGAAGATATAGATTTATGTCTTTACAATATTTTTACTTCCCAGCCCTACAAATGGATTATCATCATTTCTTTTAATAATCAAGTGATTGTTGACGGCCTCAGAACAATTGGGAAGGCTCTGAGTGGTTTTATGGATGTTTCTCCCGTTGTTGTTCATTATCACCCATCTTGGTGACAGATCTGCCACTTCCTCTGCCTGAGTGGATGTTTCTTCAAATCAAAAACGATTGTCTCTGAGAAGAGCAGTTATCTTTTATCTTCTTGTTTGCTCTTGGATTTGTGGAGGGAAAGAAAGCCAAGTTAATTACATTTTACTTTTTTTTTTCTATTTCAGTTCTTGACAGGGATTTTCAAATAGCCTATGAAATGACACCTTCATCAGGGACATGCACAAAAGAAGTTAAATAACATTGTCATTTTTAGATTTTCCTTTTTTCTTTTTATATTTCCGATTCATTTAAGGGGCTAGCTTAGAAATACGTCTTAAGCAATTTCTAACTTTTTTTTTTTATGGTTTGGCTTTTTGTTGTTGTTGTTGTTTTTGTTTTTTTGAGACAGGATTTCTGTGTAGTTCTGGCTGTCCTGGAACTCATTCTGAAGACCAGGCTGGCCTCGAACTCAGAAATCCTCCTGCCTCTGCCTCCCAAGTGCTGGGACTAAAGGCTGCACCACCACTGCTATACCTGTTGAAAAAGCCCACAGCCCCCAAGCCTACCTTCAGTAACCTGCTACAGTGGCCATTGCCATCAACTGCTGAAGGCACATTTCTGTGGTTCCCTATGCGCATACCCTAAGCCCCTTTACAAACCCTGTGTCTTCACTATCTGCTTGCTCTCTTTTCTCCTCCATCCTCACTCAGAGGCCTCCTTTGTATACCCCAGCCCCCAAAACAAATCTTGCTTGAAGCCTGTTGCCTGATGTGACTTTGTGGTTTTCTTTGGTCTCAGTTTGCAAGGTACTCTTTCTTCAGCTTCGAAACTGTAACGATACTCTTCAATTATTTTTTTTAAATATTATTTCACAGATTTTTATAGTTGCCAACTACTCTCTTCATTTTACGTCTAATTACATGATATATATATATAGTGTTAGATATATTAGCACTAGTGCATGAAGCTGCCTAGTGCTTCAGTCCTGTCAGCAACTTTAAAATATTGCAAGAATTCCAGAAATGCACAAGACCCTCCCTGGGTGTTAGGT
>JADRCD010206106.1:14894-32145 GCA_019843815.1 Montemys delectorum | reverse complement strand
CTTTTCTCCTCTAACTTTCCTTTTTTCAGGGAATTCTGTCATGGTCACAGAAATGTAATGAGGGCACAAGGCACACAGCACATATCATATGTGAGGGTTTGATAAACTTTCACCAAGCATACTGTGTGAGCACGGCCAAGTCAAGGAAGAGGCTATATACAGATCCTCAGTAACTACTTATCCAATAACTACTTGTTCCCTATCAAGCATCACCCCCTCTCCCCAGAGTCAACCATCAGAGATGTGTTCAACATGGAAGAAGTCCCCTGGAGCCACGTCTCCCATCCGAGACCATGTGGTTTTGTCACTGGAGGAATTCTCCTCAGGGAGATACAGTTATGAACAATGCTAGTGTTTGTCTCACATTCTTTCCCCAAGATTGAGGGACATAATTGAAAGGCCACTCTTCTTGAAGTCACAGTCCTTTCTTGGGACAAACTCAGGCTCATCTAGTGAAGTAGATGTGTAAGGACTACTGCAGCTCTTACATTAGAGATCAGACATACTGTGACAGTGAATCAACCAGTTCACAGCAGGCTTCTGGTTATGAATTTAATTTATTTGGCAGATAGACCATATATTTGAGTCATCTGTTTTTCTTCTTGCTGGCTTTGATCAGTTGTGTTTTCAAAAAGTTGTGTTGTTGGTGAATAATTGATTTGTGGTCATATTATCACTTAATTCTCCTTTAAACATCTGTAGAATATGTACTTATGTACCCTCTTTTGCCACTATTATTAGAAATGTCATTTTCTATGTGTTTTTAATTTTTACCCCTGTAAGATTTTCTAATTTTTCTTTTTCAGTACTAAGAGTTGAATCTCAGTTTTTGTGCATGCCAGTCAGCACTTGGTCACTCTGTATTATGTCTAGGACATTTTTGAGATGTGGTCTTTCTTAGTTGTCCAAGTGGAATTTGAACTCACTTCATAGTCCAGGCAGGTCATGACTTACAATCTTCAGGAACTCTATCACCAGGCCCAGTAAGAACCTTGCTTCACTTCCTCCCCTTGGACACTGGCTTTAATTTTCTTCTTGTGACGTTTCAAGTTTTAAGCACACCTGTCATTTTCTGTCCTTTCAGTCACTCAACTAAAATAGTTTCTATTTTACCAAATATTTCATATTTTATATTTATATATTTTATAAAATAGTTCCTATTAACAAATGGATTAAGAAGGATGTTATTTCTTGCCCAGTACTTGTGGGGTTTTCCAAAACTAAGCTAAAGGCAGACCAACTGGATCAATCAGGACATATTTTTTCTATTTTGTTGAGTTTTTCTTTTGATCTTCAATAGCATGGTTACTCCAGCACAGTCCAGTCAATAACTGCTGAGAGTAAAACTTGCCACTGTGCTCCCAGGTCCAACTTGAAATCCAGCCTGTGTAACTCACTGCTCCATATCATGCTTGGGTTCCTGGTTTACCCTAAGACTCAAGCTCTTCTGTTGGCCTGAAACTCAGAACTCTTTCTCCTTTCTGTGTTTGGGGGAACATTGAAGAATGAACCCTGAAAACATGGAAGCAGGGACATTGAGACAGAGTCTCATGTCACCCAGACCACTCTTGAAATCCTCATCTCTCTGCTTCTTATGCCCCTGTGCTGGGAGGACAGCTCCATGCCAGCATGTCCAGCTCAGATTTAAGAACTTTTTTTTCTGATAATTTTCCAACTCTACAAGAAAAATCTGCATCATCATTCATTATGTAATTAAACTTCTGAGTCCATCAACAATTTTTATGATCAAGGAGTTTACCTCATTTGGTTTAATCACAGCATGTAATCAACACTTAATTTTGCTCTGCCTCTCTCTCCCCCTAGTATCATTTGTTTGTACTTTAATTTAGCCTAGCACAATATAGATTTATGCAAGGCTCTAGTGACATTTTGAGGATAAGACTTGAATCATTACCTGTTATCTAGTCTCCTCGGCTTGTGTTATTTATGTTGTTGTTTTCTCAGGGCTGGAAGGGAGATGTATGAGTGAGTTATTCATTTATCTTTAATCCGGTTGGCTTTGGAAACATGTGGAAATATACAAGCAAATTTAGTTTTGTGTATCTGCATCCAACTTTGTAATAGTTTGTGGACAGAAATCTGAGTTCATTTTTAGTTGAAAAAAAAGAGAGAGAATGTAATTCAAGAAAGTATCCAAATGGAAACTAAACCTAGAAAGGGAGGGAATAGGAAGCAAGATACTAGTGGAGAGGGCGGCAGGTTTAGAGACTCTAAAAAAACAAATTTGTAGGGAAAGGGGTTGGAGTTTAGGAGAACTGAGTGGAACCTTAGGATTTTGCTCAGCTAGGAGCTTGTGGGCAGGCTTTTTCTGTCAGACAGAGGTGTAACAAGAGGATTACAGGAAAGAGAATGGGAATGAGCAAGCTCATGCCCAAGGGAGGTAGGTGGGAGATCTCCCTTCCTGGTGACTCAGGGCATGGCTAAGTGGCAGCTGTCCCATGCCTCCTTCACAGGGACTCTCAGGCCACTGCACACCTCCAGGCTTCTGTTTCTGTATTTCTAAAATGAATAAATAAAAACCAACCATCTAAGCCCACCAAATTTCAAGATCTAGGAAGGGATTTTTAAGGTTTAACTCAGTGTTAAGACTTTTAAAACCATTTGATGTTGGTACAGGCTGGTTTGCTGTTTGTGCATGTTGATGTGCGTTTGGAGAAAGGGGTCCTTCCTACTGACACATTCTACAATATTCCAAGGCTGAAAAGATTTATCAGGAGAAAGTGAGTAATTAATTTAATCATAGTAACAAGTGTGCTTATGTTAATTTAACAGTATCTTATTGGATCCTTCTATAAGTTTCATAAATATATAAAAGAGTAAGAACTATTTTTTTTTTTCTGGGCAAGTCAGTCAATTGTCAGTCTCAGCAGATTTGAGTCTCTTGGGATGGGTTGAATTGCTTCAACATGAGATGGTGGTTGTAGTTCTGCCAGTACCTGATGTAACACTCACCCTCGGATTTCTCAGCCCCCAAACAGTGTCAGAAACATGTCTTCTCACTGCCTGAAACTGTTCATTCACTCGAAATATGCTTGTGTTGGATCTGAGAGAACAATCCATGAATGAATCATAGTCCGCCCTTATGGAACATAAAATGAGTTGGGAGTTATGACTGGTAATCTTGTAGGTCAACGTGAATGAATTGAGAGACACCTGGGAGATTAGTAAAACTCATCCATGGATGGGTATGTGAGGGCAGTTTTAGAGATAGTTCGATCATGAGGCTCTGACACAATGAACGGTTCATTCACTGAGGAGTCAATGTTTGAGAGAATATTGATGGACATGTTAAGGTGAGACCAGTGGAGAAAGTATGTCCCTGGTGGGTGTAATTGCTTGTTCTCTTCATGCCTCTGCTTCACTGGCTACTTTGAGGCAAGCTGCTCTACTTGGAAGGCCCTCCACGATGAATGGAAATCTCTGAAACCAGCTTTCTTCTCTTAATTCATTTCTGTCTAGATTTGATGATAACAGTGAGAAAACATGATCAGCTATGGGGGTTTATTTTTCCATGGTCAATATGCCACAGGGGAATTTAAAAGTAAACAATACTCTCTTAGTTAGGGTTTCTATTGCTAGGATGAAACACCATGACCAAAAATAAGTTGAGGAGGAAATAGATTTATTTTGTTTATGCTTCCATATCACAATTCATCTTTGAAGGCATTGGGGCAGGAACCTGGATAGAGGAGCTGACTTATAAGCCATGGAGGAGTGTTGTGGGAAATATTAAAAAATGGACCCGTCAACTCTCCTTGGGGTTGGACCATGCTCTCGCATTCCTGCTCCCATCGCCAACTCTCTGGAGCTAGCCCCCTATGTGCCAGTGTTCTCAGCTCTTGTTTGCTTGTTTCTGGTACAGTTAGTTCTTCCTCAGCCATAAACTCATATAGTTGGTGATCCCACATCCTAGTAACTTAATGGAACTGCCAGCCTCGTGGTTATATATCACATAATACCCAGCCCGGTAAAATCAAGACTCTTAAAGCTTAATTAACCAATCAGATTTATGTATCAATAAAATCACAACTTACAAGATGCCAATACAATAATTTCAGAGCCAATTGATAACGATAAAAGCTTATCCCAATATTCTAACCTTTATGATATCGTAACAGCCTATGGCTGGTCATAGCCATGTCTGCTGCCATCTTCCTCTCCCTCTCCTCTGCCACACTTTCTGTCTCTCAAACTCTTAGCTCTGCCTCCCTTTTCCCTGTCCAATCACAGACCTCCTCTGTACTAATGTAATTGGACAGGGAAAATCCTGAGACAGAGGAGGACTATTTATTGGCTTGTTTCTCAAGGCTTGCTCCGTCGGCTTCTTATAACACTCAGGACCAAAAGTCCAGGGGTGGTATGGCCCACTGTGAGGTGGGTTCTTTCATATAAATTATCAATAAAGAAAATGTAACACAGGTTTGCTCACAGGCCAGACTGGTAGGGCATTTTCCCAAAGACTCTAGCTTGGACAAGTTGATATAAAACTAGTCAGCACAGATATGTACCATTATTCAGCTTAGATGAGAGTCAGGATACATGGCTTTACTTTCTCCTCATCTCCTTTATATATGCATGAACCCAGAGAATCAGAAAGCATCTATACAGCCCAGGTATACACAGCACTTCATGAATATTGAACAACTATGGGAAATGTAACTGTGAGATTTCTCTAGAAGAGGGCTGTGTGCATTCTGTGAACTGCCCTTTGGGAGCTGCTTATGCAGACATCTGGAGGCAGTTACTCAGAAATGAAAAGAACTCAGCAATCCATTCTGACTTCTGATTCAAGATAATGGGTTGAGTGTGGGATAAGTTACCCAATTTCAAAATGCATAGAAATGATAGATGAATTGCTCATATATATCAGCATTCCAAAATAATACAGGGCATTTCTAAGGGCCAAATTGAAAAAAAAATCTCAAAATAAATGATGATTCTTTGGCATTGTGAATGAGTTGGAGACATGTGGATGAGCTCTCTTAATACCTCATGCAAGACAAAAGAATGAGTAAAAACTCATTGATTGTGGAGCAAGAATGGGGATGACAAAGAAGGGATGAGCAGTGAGTTCATTCTTCTAGTGAGCAAAGCACTTGCAAGACTGAATACTAGGGCAGTGATCTCTATGGTTAAAAATAAGGAGCTGGAGAGGTAGGGAAGATGAAAGACAAAGGACAAACATCAGAGAGCAAGGACCAAGAGGACACAATGCTCTGCTAAGACTTTAGTAGGGTAAAATTGGGGGCCAGAAAGGGGACATTTGAAGATTTGTTTCCTGAACAATTCCTGGTAATTTAGTAGAACATAAACATTTAGAACCCCCGCCCCCACCCCTCAAATCTACCACTAGAATCAAAAACAAACAACACCAGATTAAATGAAACCTAGACATTCCTGACACTGCTACAGAGGAGTTAGTTAATGGATAGCGTGGTGGTTAATCTTCATTGATAACTCATTACACTTAAAATCATCTAGGAAACACACCTCTATTTATGTCTGTGAGGACATTTCCAGGAAGTTTTAACTAATATGAGAGGATGTAACCTGTATGTGGTCAGCACCATTCTGTGAGTTGTGGTCCTGGATTGCATACAAATGGAGAAAGTGAATGGGGCACCAGCATTTGTCTCTCTATGCTTCCTGACTGTGGTTGCAACGTGAGCAACTGTCTCATGTTCCTGACTTCCCAGTATGATGGATTGCTTACTCGCATCATGAGTCAAAATAAATCTTTAAGTTTTGTCTCTTAGTCTGTGTTCTATCATTGTGAAAAGACATCATGAGCTTGGCAAAGACAACAATTACTGGGCTGATTTACAGGCTCAGAGGTTTAGTCCATTAGTGTAATGAGAAGCATGGTAGCATGCAGGCAGAGATGGTACTGGAGAGGTAGCTGAGAGTTCTACATCTGGATCCACAGGCAGCAGGAAGAGAGAGTGACACTGGGCCTGGCTTGAGCTTCTGAAAACCTCAAAGCCCTCCTCCTGTGACACACTTCCTCCAACAAGCCACAGCTACTCCAACAATGTCACTCTTTCTGAGTCTATGGGGACCATTTTCTTTCAAATCACCATACTTTTTAAGGTACTCTGTCAATGCAATGAGAAAATAACTAATATAGATATTGAAACCTAGCAAAACCCACAGAAGACAATCAGACTGCCTCCAATAGGTAGCGTCAGTGGCATCAACTTTTTAAGGAAAGAATTTGATGTGTGGCACCTGGGGATGATGGGAGGCTGCCTCAAAGACTGTCTAGCTAAGTCTGTGTCTCAAGGAGCCTTTAGGTGACCCTGGGTGACTGAGTTTGGGAATCCCTGTGCTACATCATTCCTTGGCTGGGCATCTCAGAGAGCACATCTCTGTTCTGAAGCATACATTCTGGCTCTCACTCACACTGGTCCACAAGAGAATGCCTTTTGGTTGAGTGCTTGCTTTGTAGTTGAATGGGTTTTTCTGTAGGTAACAAAGAGAAAACGACCAACCCTTCAGTAATTACTGTTGAGTCTTAGCTGGTACTCTATGGTGTGTAGAGCACCACCACACTCACTGCGTTTTGTTTTATGGTATGGAGAGTGAGTCTATGCTCACACATGCCAGGCAAGTGCTCACTGTGTTTGACTGAACATCTATGAATGCACATGCAAAGTCAGAGGGGAAAATACCCACTGGCTTTAGCCATTGGGTGAAGAACCCGAGTCATTGGAACATTTAGAACTGTGTATTCAGGAGGTAGCCACATTGAGGCCCAAATCCATCACTTAGATTCTCTCCAGTCAGGCAAGTAATAGAATTCTATTTCCACTGAACTTGCTCCAAAAGTGTGACATAATACCTCAACTGAGGCACAGTATTAAATCATAACTACAACACAGTAAAGATATTTTGGGGAAAACAGGATAATATAATCTAGGTTCAGGGGAAATTTATATGAAATACCTGCATGATGGACCAATAGCAATATAAATAGCCACTTCTGAAATTTTTTTGGTATTACCATTGGGAAATCTATGTAAAGGCAACAAGGCATTTAAAAAATATTTCTCATTTTCCTTATGAATTTTTCTATATCAGTTAACAAATTTAACATATGAAAATGATCAAAGGATCACATTTAATTTCATTTATTCTATTTCTTAAAAAAATTTTTTTTGGTTCTTTGTGAGTTTTACATCCTGCACCCAATCCTGCTCACCTCCCTGTCCTGTCCCTTCTTATCCACCCTTTGCCCTTGCAACCTCCCCCACAAAAGAAAATGGAAGCAAAGATTAATAATTAATTAATTAACAAATCAAAAGAAAACAAAGCATAAGAAAATTTCATCGGAAGCTGTAGTGTGTCACAGTGTGTCCCATGCTACACCCTTTTGTCCGCACATTTTTTACTTGCAAATGTTCATTACAGTGGAGTCATTGGTCTGGGGCTTCTACTACAGCATCAGTGCTGGATCCTCACCAGGACTCCTCTCAGTTCCCTGTTGTTAGCCTGTATCATGGGAATCCTGAAACTTTGGATCTTTTACATACTGCAGCAGTTCATAGATGAGGTAGATTTTGGGATGGGTCAACTTAAAGCCCTAGATCTGGGTTTGGATGGTAGTTGAGTTGGTCAGCCCACCAGTACTTGTACACTTACACCACCAGAGCAAGTTCTGCCCAAGCCGTCTACTGAGTAATCTTTACAATCTCTAAGTTAGAAACCATGCCTTTCTTACAATAGGGTAAAGACGACTGTATCACACCAAGCAGCCGTGCACACTGGAAGACTTGGCGTAGCTTTTAGTGATAGCCGCTCACGTCATTTTTCAGATGAAATGATTTTTGATGTCAGAAGAAATGTAAATGTTTGGGCCTGGATTAAATTGAGCCTCTGGGATATCAACAGCTTGAGCTCCATCATAGTATTTAATGCCTGACAGAATGTGACCACGTTTGAAGACGGGGTCTTTAGAGAAGTAACGTGGCTATGGTGGGGTAGGCCCTAATCCACTCTAACTGCTGCTCTCACAGGATAAGGAAACTGAGAAGATACGCACAGAGGGAAGATCACACTACCACAGCCCACACCTGACTATTAGTCTTAGAAGCCCAGAGGTGCTGCGCGATTTGACCTGAAGCCTGCAGGAACACAGAAACCAAACACCTTTGCTTTGATGTGGAGCCATAGATGTTACCAGTTCTCTGGGTCTCCTGGGGTCGTTCAGCCTCCTCTGTCCTAAAAATTCAAGTTTCTGAGTGAGTAAAAACCATTCTCTAAACGACCACACCACTGAATTGTTGAGGAATTGGGGGAAGTTTCAGTTTCATTCTTGTGCCTGCTTTGGCTCATGGGTCTGTGTCTGGCAGGTTATATGTGGGGACTGCACACATGCACATCAGCACCCACGCACGTATGCGTGCATGTGCGTGTGTGGTCATGTGCATGTGTGGGCATGTGCTCATGCACGTGGACATGTTGTAGGTGAGTTTAAATGGTTGCTTCACAGTCTGTGCTGTTCAGTCCCCACCCTTGAATCTGACCCATGATCACTCCTTGCCTTGTCTTTCTGCTGCCATTTTGATGGAAATTGGCCTACTACTACTGTACGTTTGTAGACATAGCCTTGGCAGTTGATAGCGGTTAAGATCACTGTTAGCTGCAAGCCACAGGAAATCCCACCAGTAGCACTGGGGGTCTGAAGAGGGCAGCCCGAGCTAGGGCTGTGGTGCTACGTGACTGCTGTTATCAGCCTGGTTCTGTCCTTACGCTGAGAAATGGCTGCTGTACCTCCAGCATCACATCAACACTGCAGAGAGGACTCAGGGAGAAGGACAAGGGGCTATTTCTTTAATCTGATAAACTATAACCCTTCAAAAGTCACACCCCACAGAGTTCCGAATATCAACCTGCCACTGGTCATAGAGCTGCTGCTGCCTGTCTCAGAGGGAGAAATTATGGCGGATGGACTATCCTTGGTCTGATTCAAGGCTGTTTTAGAATTGAAGTTTTGTTTCCTAGGTGTGGAAATAAGAGTTTTTAAGGGGCCAAACTCCAACAGATCAAATGGGGCCAAAATCCCACACATGGGACACTGGTTGCACTCCGATTTCCACTCGTCAGTTGATAGGATCTGTGGAAATATGGTATGAAGAGATGAGTTATGGACCATAGGAAGCACTCAGTCTGGAGTGTTGTGAGCATAGGAGGAAAGCGAGCAAGTTGTGGTTGATCTTCCTAAGGGGCTACAAACCCCTTTAGCTCCTTTGGCTCCTTTCTCTAGCTCCTTCATTGGGGACCCTGTACTCAGTCCAATGGATGACTGTGAACCTCTACTTCTGTATTAGTTGGGCACTGCCAGAGCCTCTTGGGAGACAACTATATCAGGCTCCTGTCAGACAGCACTTGCTGGCATTCACAATAGTGTCTGGGTTTGGTGACTGAATATGGGAAGGATTCCCAGGTGAGGCAGTCTCTGTCCTTCCCTCAGTCTCTGCTCCATACTTTGTCTCTGCAACTCCTTCCATGGGTATTTTGTTCCCCCTTCTAAGAATGATCGAGCCTCTTAGGAGGAACAACAATATGAACTAACTAGTACCCTCAGAGCTCCCAGGGATTAAACTACCAACCAAAGAGTACACATGATGGGACTCATTGCTCCAGCTACATATGTAGCAGAGGATGGCCTAGTTGGTCATCAATACCCCAGTGTAGGAGAATACCAGAGCCAGGAAGTGGGAGAGGGTGGGTTGGTGAGCAGGGGAGGGAACAGGCTTTTTTTCCGGAGAGGAAACCGGGAAGGGGGATATCATTTGAAAAATATTTAATAAAAAAAATTGGCAGAAAATTAAAAAAAAGTTGTGTTGAAGCTGGAATGAAGGACAGAAAGGAAGGCTCAGTAGGTAGATCATACTCGAGAATGAGCAGCCATTCACTTTCTCATGCCCCCCCTTTCTCCCCCTCCCCCATATTTCATGAGGGAAGCAGACTTTGCTACACACTCACCCAGGCACGATGGACTGCTACCATGGACCAAGATTCAGGACCAAGATCTCTGAAACCACGAGTCAATGCATCTTTTCTCTTTTACATTGTTCTCTCAGGACTTCGTTGCAAGTTAAAAGTAATCAACATGTGTATAATGCCAACAGTTCAGACAAACTTAAAACCCTCAAAGTCGAAACTTAAGAGGAAGACTCAGAGATGAACAGGAACTGATGCATGGTGAATTCTAACTGCTGAACTTGCTCACAGTACACGAGGTCTCATGGCTTGCAAACACCACCTGCAGGAGGAAAGGAAGTCCCCACAGTGCGTTGACTGAGTGAAGAGACATTGGAAAAAAAATGACTCCACATCGTTAGGCCAGAGAATGCATGCTAGTTTGGATTTGGCACAGCTGCATACACCACCAGTCCTGACAACCCTGTTTTTAGAAAGGGGAACACTGGTTAATTTTGTTTTCATGGAAAAAATTCAGAGAGTGTTTATGTAGAAATGTTTTGGAGGCTCCCCAGTCAAGAGAGATTGATGCCCCTCTGTCATCTTTCTGTCCTTCCATACTTCAGCCTTGTTCCTACAGCTGGGGTTGCCTCATGATCACAGGAAGTGGTTGGCCCCTCAGTCACTATAACCACATTCAGGTAAGCTCAAAGATGACTGGGCATGTGAGACACCAGCTAAGGGAGCACCAACAAAATTTCCTGTAAGCCCTTTCCACAACATGGGATAACCTTGGCTGCCCTGATGCAGAGAAGGGGAAGGTCACCTTGGCTCAGCCACTGTGCTCCCAGTACATTTGGGGTTCTGCTACTGAAGAAGGGAGAATAGATTTTCGTGACATTACTAGGTATTTCCAGAGTGACTGCCTGCCTTTCACTTTGTCTGGTTCTTTCCATGACTAATTTCTACCAGTGCTCACCTGTGAGGCACTTAGCAAACACCTGCATCCAGTGATTGCTTTCTGCATGGAGAACACCAGGGCTTCCTGGGGGAATCCTCCAGGAAAGTGAAGATAGGCAAAGAAGAGCTAAAAGGTTTTGGGGTCACATGCATGAGATTCACATTGTGTGGCCTGACCTGTGGGTGCTACAGTCAAGGAGAGAGAAGGAGAGGGAAAGAGGGAGAGAAGGAGAGAGGGAGAGAGGGAGAGAGGGAGAGAGACAGAGAGAGACAGAGAGAGAGAGAGAGAGAGAGAGAGAGAGAGAGAGAGAGAGAGAGAGAGAGAGAGGAGGGAGAGAGAGGTTCACAGCTCACAGGTGCATGCCATTAGAAGTACTTGATTCTTGAAGTACTTGGAGATCCAGAATGAACCCCTAACTCATGACTGGAACTTAAAGCATGAGAATTTCCCAATGAAGGATGCCCCATCTACCTTAAATGGGTGATTTAACAGCTCAAGCCATTTCTTGGTATACAAAATCGGATTGTGGGAGAATTTTGGCAAAAAGACAAGCACTGATCTGCCATCTGTGAGCATGCTCATTGAAGCTGGTATGATTCACATGATAATTGAGCATCATGGGAACCCGTGTGTAATAGGAGCCACTACACTAGCTAAACCTTAGGAAGGCATCTCCACCTCTTGTCTCCCTGGTCACCGCTGCACACACCGAGACTCCTACAGTTCTATAGTGAGGGGGCTGTCGCTATTGTCTACTTAGTAAGGACCTGTTTCAGAGCCATTTAGCTAGCTGCTGAAGGCCACATTGCTCATGAGCGCCTATGCCCAACTTCTCATGTTATTCTCTCAGTTTAAAAAGTCCATTTTCTTTCCATTCAAACGAGTCATGCTTGGCGATGCTTCAGAAAACTAGAGATTGCCCATCACCAACACAGTGATTCAGAAACTCCCGTTGCTCTTGATTGTAAAGGTCCCTCTGCTGTGATCAAAGGGTGTTTGCAGCACCTGGAGTGGCCAATGCTGAGCAGGGAGGCAGAGGGGTGGGGGAAGGGCAGAGTCCCATCTCTTCAGCTCATTTGAATGAGGTGAAGATGGCTCCCTTCCTTTTTTTAAAAATTTTTTTTTGTTGTTTGTTTATTGTTGTTTCGTTTTTGAGCTAATCATCACTTGGGTCTGAACATAGAGGGAAACATCTTGTTCCAGAAAGAAAAATATAGCAGTAGCAAGCTCCATTGTCCTGCTGATTTTTTTTTTCTTTCTTTTTTTTTTTTTTTTTTTAGCAACTTGACACAAGCAAGAGTCATTTGGGAAAATGTTGCCACCAGACTGTGGACAACCCTGTAGGGCACTTTTTTTTTTTTTTTTTTTTAAGACTGATGTAAGAGGGCCCAGACCACTATAGTTGGTGTCACCCCAGGAAGATGTTCTTGAGTATTTAAGAAAGCAAGCTGAACTTTCTGCGTTTCTCTGTCAGAACATAGGGCTAGCCTTCTTTCCCCACCCCAATATCCAAGTAGACTCCACACCTAAGTCTGTCCTCCAAAGTCATACTTGGGACACTATCAGTTTCCTTTCAAGGCCTGGCTTCGTGCCAGCACCTAGTGGACCCACACAGCCTCTCCTCCTCTTCACAGTAATTCTTACCCAATAGGTATTGGCTCCCGACTGTTAGAGGAAGAGACCAGGGCTCAGGGAGCTGAAGGGACCCACAGAAATAGAGGAGTTAGGGCTCAAATCTCCAAGCCTTCTTTGCTGTGGGCTCTGGGGAGAATGAGCCAGCCTACGGGAATCAGGCTTATTATCCAACCCTGCAGGCCTGGCCCAGCAGAGCGTCTTATGTGCAGGTTGCTGCCCTGGGCCACCCAGGAGACAACAAGGAAACACGAGATATATTCCCCAGCCGTTTATCGCCCACCTCTGCCGCTGCTCCCATTGATGCCTGGTTCCTGAGGACCTCAGTAGCTCAGTCTGTTTTCCACACGGGCTGTAAAGTAATCATGCTTTTCTGTCTACTGCCCTTCCAATGCAGACTAAAGCCCTTAAAGACGTGGCTCCAGCTTACTGCTGCTGCCCCACCTTTGACACTCTGTCCCTCACTGTCATCTCAGGCTCCTTCAGACTCCTGCATGGCCTCACTTGCTGTCTTCTGTCTGGAGTCTTCTATTTTTTTTTTTTTTTTTTTTTGTCACATCCTCCCTCGGCCATTGCCTCTCTGAATGTCTACCTGGTGTCTGAGTTGGGTGGAAGTCCCCACTGTGAGACTCTTTGCCTCTGTTCCCAATACTTTTCCCTGGTTTAGTACGTCCACCTGTAGCTGGGTGTGTGTGATGGATTGGTTTATGTCTTTCTTCCGTGCTCTATGGGTTTGCCCAGGGACTTGGTGTGGTTTAGTGTTCCCAATGTTCTCCATGCAACTAGCAGGAGATCTAGATTTAAAAATTATCTGCTGCTACATAAGGTCAAATGGTCCACATTGTGAAGTAGATCTTATTATGTCTATTTGTGTGTCGTGTATTCCTGGACTTGTTAGGGTCAAAGCCTGGGCCCTGGCAGCTCTAACCAGTTAGGGTTGGGTATCCACTCTCAATACATCAATTAAGGAGACAAATAATATGGAAAAGCAGAGAAAGTGGCATCATGCAACATGACCATATTAGGAAGAGAAACAAATAAAAATGTCTAGTAACTTCTCCAGTCCATCTTTACTGGTTAAAGTTTAAACACAGAGCAAGAGAGACAAACATGACTAAGCTGTTCCAGGCAAGTGTGGTTTACCCTTGTACCACTGCCCAGCATCTCTCCTGCAAGGTGGTCTGACAAGCTGTCAGATCTGTGATATTTCTTGCTGATAAGTAAGACCTCACTCTGGCTGGCACCAGGCTTCAGTTCTCCCCTTGCTCCAGGTGGAGATTCCTGGAGAAATTCCAGCTCTTTGGGGATCATTGTTTCAATAGTCTGAGAGCATAGATGTCTCTCTTTAAAATACCTTTTCTCTGGGCTAGGGAATTGGATCCCCAGCGACAATGTAAAAGCAAGGTACACATCTGTGTACACGTCAATGTAAAAGATGGTGCACATCTTTAGTTTTGGGGGGGAAAAGAAACAGGTAGATCTCCAGAGCTCATTCACTGACTAGCCATCCTAACCGAATTGGTGAACCTTTGGGTTCAGAAGGAGATTGTGTCTCAAAAGATAAAGATGGAAATTGATAAAGTAAGGCATCTCATATGTGTGTGTATGTGTGTGTGCCTACAAACTCATGTGCACACATGCAGTTACATGCACCTGCATATACATGACAAAACATACATACACAAGCAGGTACACACACATATACTCACTGTGGATACCAATTTTAAAAGGTAAACAAAATGTTTTCTCTTTGGTCAGGGTGTCTACATCAGAAGGGAAGAACAGGCTACCACATGATTTCAGGGTGTGGTGTTACATTAGGTATCCAGTCCTGTGGCTTGTTTGCGTTTTTCTCTGGAACTAAGTTTTCCAGCATTGTTTGGGGTTAGGGAGAATTTAAAAAGAGTTTAAATAGTTGTTCAAGGAGTTAAAATGCATTCTGAAATGGATTTGAGCTATAAGAAAAAGAGAAAGGTGGGGGCTCATGACAACTTGGAAAGTGGGTATTCTTTTTTAAAAAAACCTGTGATTTTCTTTAGGACCAGGACTGCATAATTAGGCAGAACATTATTTTGCTTAATTTTTCTTTGTAGGACAGGCCATATGTGATATCCTATGTATAGAACACCAGACATCGCTGACGCCAAAATTATCCTTGCTTACCAACTCCATCTCACACATTTCTAAACTGTTCCAAAGGCTGCTGCTGCCAGACTTTTTGGCATCTGGACATCTTTTGATACCGAGGGGAAGTTGATGAACTCTCTTTGACTTAGAAGGATTTCTAAATAATTACCTTGCTTGCTTTTCAACAATTCGTATCATTCTGTCAAGAGTTTACCTTTCAGAATTCACTAGAAAGCACCTGCCCATACATCTACATTTACTTAAAAATATTACTCCTCTTCCCAACAACACCAGAATGTATGGGTCTGTGAAGCACATTCGCTGTTCAGTGCCTTTCTTAGAAGAACCATTATTTGAAGATAGAACAGTAATTCGGGGGGAATTTCTAGAATGCAAATCCTGTGGTAGTCTGGCATGTTAGCCCTGCTGCATCTTCAATTGTCCAGCTTGTAAGGAGACAATAATTTTTTTTTTTTTTTTTTTTTTTTGGTATTTTCGAGACAGGGTTTCACCGTGTAGCCCTGGCTGTCCTGGAACTCATTCTGTAGACCAGGCTGGCCTCGAACTCAGAAATCCGCCTGCCTCCGCCTCCCAAGTGCTAGGATTAAAGGCGTGCGCCACCACCGCTCGGCCGACAATAAATATTTTTAAGTGAACAGAGGTAAGTTTATGTTTATTAATTTTTTTACATTAAAATACAACAAGCTTATTAAGGAAGTTTTGGGAGAAATAGAAAAATAAGAAGGCAAAGGAAAAATTATACTGCTTGGATAATCATTGTTCATGTTGGTATATTTTTCTAACATTTTTCCTTCATTGTGTATATATTTATTTTTACAGTATGCTGTACATAGTTTTCTAACACATATAAAATACCTATAATGAATTTAGTATGTATGCCTTGTGATATCAGACACTCTGACCTCCTCACTAAGGGTGGATGATGCACATTCCCACACCGTGAAAATGGTACTGCTTATGCAGCTGTTCTCACTAGGAAACGTGGCCCAGGCAGCAAGCTTCTATTTCTTTGCACTATGTCTAGTTGCCAGAGATGGACCACCCCTAGTCAGAATTGACTGAAAGGTGCTTAAGTCTAAAATCACAGGGTTTGTAAATCAGTGATGGAATGCCTGCCCAGCATGTACCAGGCTCCCTCCAGGCACAGATACCAGTACTACGAGTTTGTATTTCTGCTTTTTTGATGGACCAGGAACATTCTGGAATTATTTTCTATGTAGATGCAAGCACTTTTGCCTCTAGAAAAGTTACAGCTATGCAATGGTATTAATATATATATATATATATATATATATGTATATATGAATAAAGCCATTCATTGCAGAGTATGGCTATAATTCTAATATTTAGGAAACAGAGGCAGAAAGGATCAAGAATCACAGTTATTCTTGACTATATAGGAAGTTTAAGATCCATGTGGACTACATCAGACCCCATCTTAAAAAAAAAAAAAAAAGGACCAAGAAAACTAAAAGCCATAGTTTTGATGCTTCTAGTATCAAGAAAGGAACCCCGCTCAGTTTCCCCAGGACCACCCTAAATGACCCTTTATGACAGAAGAAACAAGGTTTATGGGGCCAAACATCCTGCAAGGGGGTTGAGGCCAAACATCCCAATTCCGTGATTTCCTTACTGAGAAAAGAGGTCTCCCAGTTCAGCCTCCACCATAGATAGGACAGAATATAGGGACTGAGCTGTGGAGTCCAGAAGTTTCCTTTCGAGGCACTGATGCCATCTGTCAGGTGAATACGCTATTGTTTCTCAGACTGGTTTTTACAGTCTGTACTTGAGACTCACACTAGAACCTGGCTCACCTGCTGGGCGAGTAAGGGATGAGCAGAGGCCGCGCTGGCCATTCATATCACTATCACGTGACCAGTGGGGACAGGACACTTGGTGGGAGGCTGTGGATCTAGCAAATGAGAATTCCCACTGGGTAGCAGGGAACCTGCTTTGACTTCCCCAACACATGTAATTATAGTTCATATGTCTTATGACAAATTGTGAACCTCCATTTGGAAACTTCCACAGAGCAAATGAAAGTGAACTTCTCATAGCTCACTACTGCTACAACATGTGTGATTGACTTTGAAAGTAACTCAGCTCAATTTTGTCTCCATAGGACAGTGGTTCTCAACCTTACTAATGCTGTAACCCTTTAGTACAGTTCCTCATGTTGTGATGACCTCTAACATAAAATTATTTTTGTTGCCAATTCATAACTGTAATTTTGCTACTGCCATGGAATTGTAATATAAATATTTTTGGAAATAGAGGTTTGCCAAAGGGGTCACAACCCACAGATTGAGAACCACTGCTATAACAGAGTTTCATCAACAAAGTATTTTAGATGATTTATATACATTTTTTTCTAAGCCAATTTGACAGCCTGAAAGTGACTGTGTCCTATAACCCTGAAGACTAAACCAAGTGATTTTTTTTTTTTTTTTTGTATAGAATAGAGTTTATTCAGGGCATGGGGAGAAGAATTAAGAGGGTAGTAGAGTCAGAGAAAGGCAGAGAGAGAGAGAGAGAGAGAGAGAGAGAGAGAGAGAGAGAGAGAGA